>VZRI01005341.1:52551-78677 GCA_013397515.1 Upupa epops
GAAGGAAGGGAGGAAGGAAGGGAGGAAGGAAGGGAGGGAGGGAGGAAGGAAGGATGGAAGGTTGGTTGGAAGGAAAGAAGGGAGGAAGGAAGGAAGGAAGGAAGGTTGGAAGGAAGGAAAGAAGGGAGGAAGGAAGGGAGGAAGGTTGGAAGGAAGGTTGGTTGGAAGGAAAGAAGGGAGGAAGGAAGGGAGGAAGCAGGCTGTAAGGCAGCATTCAAGTGCCTCTGCAGTAACGGACAATTCTAGAGAGGTTGTAGCTTTTTCCCTGTCCGTGCAGTAACTTTCCTCAGCCCGGCTCGGGGCACAGAACACGTGTGGCAGGAGGATGCGACATGTGAAGGGCAGCAGGCAGGGCAGCGTCGCAGAGCAGGAATGTGCGGAGCAGAGCGTTCTGGCAGAGCCTCTCTCTAAGAGGCCAGGATGGCTAGAGGCGGCTCGGTGACGCAGTTGCCCCGGCATTCCCAAGGAGATGGGAGATAGGGGCTTCTATCAGCAGGAAGGATCATGGGTTAAATACGAGCAAAAGGCCCCTTATCTCCACTTGCAGCTTTACAGTTAGAAATCAGCCAGCTAATCCCCAAACAGCGGAATGTGAGCCAGAGGATGATGGAAAGTTACCTGAGCACTCGGAGGCATCCAGAGCTCTCAGTGACATCCCCCTTTTTGGGGGTAAAAGCACTGAGAAATGGTAAAATGGGGGAGAGCAAGAGGAAGAGGCAACCAAGACCTTTGCTACAGAGCCCTCAGCCTCTGGGTCATCACCACCTGGGACCATTAATCTCAAGCAACTAGACAATTTAGCGAAAGCAACAGATCCTCACGATGGCTCACAGGACCACAGCCACCCATCTCCCTCATCAGGATGTTGCACAGGCTCTGAAACAGCCTCCTCCATCTCTTTGCTGCCAGTAACCCTCACACGGGGTCACAACCCTGCCAAAAGCCACACAAGAGGTGCCACACGTATCCCTTGGGTGGGGCGGGGAACCCACGGCCGATGGTGCTGCCATCCCACCCTGGGAAGGGGAGAACACACCTGCTCAGCCCCACAGCCAGGTGCACAGAAGAATTCCTCCTGCAGGGGCCGTGGGGATGTCCTCAGAGAGGCTGCACCTCATGAACAACAGGTTCCCCTCGTGCCTGGAGGAAGATTGCAGGGACATCCAGCCTACGTGATCCCACACTCTATGCTATCAGGACTCTCCCTCTGCAGAGGCCACACGGTCCTAACGATTGCAGGAGAGAAACGGGGTGGGGGCACAAGGATGGCCCTAAGCCTTTTGCTTTTGGTCAGCTGGTTTCTCTGCCAGGATCCGTCAGAATTCCCTGCTCATCTCCCCTCGAGGTTGCAGAGCTGTTCTCAGCACTTCAACACGGTGTGCAGAAGCCAGCCGGGCAACTCTGACAGCCTCTGGGGGAAAAGATGTTGGTCTCATGCCTCCCAGTCTCTGGTCTGATCTCGGTAGGAGCAGAGGGAGCAGAAGAGACAGAACACTTAAGCCCTGCTTTGCTCTCTGGGTCACAAAGGCTTAACAGCTTATGTACAGGCTGCGTAAGGAACCCAGGGGCTTTGCTCAGCTGGTTGGATGGAGCCTGCTAGTGGGCCAGACAGGGTGGGTTTGGTTTGGGGGTTGGTTGGGTTGTTTTTTATATAACCCCTCTTTTAATGTTGTTTTGTTTTGAAGCACTTGCGTCTTGCCAGCAAAGAGAAGAGAACTGCCTGGCTGCACTCACTCCTGGCTGGAGCCAAAGAACTGGAGGAAGAAGGAGAAGATGTAGATGATGTCCAGGTAGATGTTGAGGGCTCCAAAGATGTATTCCTCTGGGCTCAGTGCATAGCGACGGTTCCCCATCAGCATCTGGGTGTCAAATGCCAGGAACTGGGAGGAAAGAAGAAGAAACCCAGGGATGGTCACAAGGCAAGAAGGTCTCTCATGCCAGGAGTTCTCCCAGTGCATCACTGGACCCAGGACAAAAGTGCAGCCACTCTTTGAGGGGCTGTAACTGCAACTTAACTTGCACTGAACAAGCTGCAACTTTCCCCTCTCTTCATTTCACTCCTGACAGTCAAACCCTGAGCTTATTACTCCAGACCAACTTCCTTCATGATCTTTTCCCCAAGGTTCCCCTTTGTTTCACCCATCCTAGACCTCTCCCAAGACCAGCTTGGAGCAGTTCTTCCCGTTCTTCCTCAACCAGTCCCTACAGTTTATTATTCCCAGGCTCCCCCCAGTTCAGAACCAGATACCAAGATGACCTGGAGTCAGCAGGACCCAAGAGCATGTTCAGCCGGTGGCTGAACCCCACAGAGCCACCCACTTGCTCCTCCCAGCCCCATTGGGAGTGAGGAAAAGAGCTGAGAAGAAACTAAAACTCCCAGGTTGAGAGAAGAACTGGAGAACGAAAAAAGTAATGAGAGCAGCTATAAAATGGGGTCATTTTAGTGAAAAACAGTACAGCCAGTGCAAAAGGGAGGGAGAAATAAAGCCCAAGACAAGGGCGAGTTGATGCACAGTGGGATTGCTCATCACCCACTGACCGGTGCCCGAGCAACTATCCACCCCTCCTCTAACTCCTCCAACTCCTCCCAGTTTACATACTGGGCAGGATGTTCTATGAGTAGGGAATATGCCTTTGGCTAGCTGGGGTCCAGCTGTCCTGGCCATGCTCCCTCCCAGAGTCTCGTGCTCCTGCACACTAGCAAAGGGGGAAACTCCTCAAGCCCTTAGCAAGAACTCAAAGCATTGGTGTTTCATCAGCATTTGCCTCACACTGAACTGCTTTGGCTGCTAATGAATGACAGAAGGAGAAGGAGAAGGAGAAGGAGGAGGAGAAGGAGAAGGAGAAGGAAAAGGAGAAGGAGAAGGAGAAGGAGAAGGAGAAGGAGAAGGAGAAGGAGAAGGAGAAAGAAGGAGAAGGAGAAGGAGGAGGAGAAGGAGAAGGAGAAGGAGAAGGAGAAGGAGGAGGAGAAGGAGAAGGAGATGGAGAAGGAGTTGGATGCAGCAGCAGCCACAGCTGAGCAATGCAGAACAAGAAACTCCAGATGCTGGGCAGCACCCAGGTCTGCAGAGCTGCCAGCAGAGCCGGAGAGGGGAGCTCAGAAGTACAAACACGTCTCCAGAGGAGCCATCACAGGAACAAACATGGGCTACAGGGCAGGCTGGTGGCCCATCTGCACAAAAACCTGCTCCTCATTGCATGGTTTCCAGCCCAGTGCCTTCTCCCTTTGCACCTTCACTCCTTCTGCTTAACCTCACCCGTGACAGACACCTTGGCATCGAGCAGGGCTGGAGGACACCTTTGCCATCACCTGCAGTCAGCTGTCACCTCTGCCCTCCCCGGCCGTAGAGAACCACCGGACTCCCCAGCCAGTGCCGGCTGAGCTGAGAAGGCTGGCACAGAGCAACTCCACCAGCTGAGGTGCTGACTGAAGTTAATGGGGTAATTATAAGATGTTTAGCCTACTCATATTTTGCAGAACGGTCTGTAATCATGAATCACAGCAGAACTATCCGAGCTCACTCAAAATGACTTTTATAGCTAATAAAAGCAGCGTTGAGCAATTCCGTGCTCACAACATACCCAATGGGCACCGCCTTGAACCCCAAGGCAGCCCTCCTCCTGACCCCCACCTCGAGGTAACGCCAAGCATCTCCCCTGACAACTCCCACACCCCAATGGCAAGCACAGCACTGCCGGGACTTGCTCTGGGAAGAGCCTGGCAGGAGGGGCTGTCTGGGAGCAGCCCAAGGAGCTAATCAAACCCTCTCAACTTTCCTTGGAGGGGCTACCCAGCCTCATGACTTTTCCTGCCTGCAGTGGACCTTCTTAATGCCCCCAGACCGTGGCTTCTTGAAGGATGGTGGGGTTGGAGGGGACTTCTGGAGATCATCTTGTCCAACCATCCTGCTAGAGCAGGATCATCTTAAGAAGATCCCACTGGAAAAGTCCGGGAGGGTTTGGAATGACTCCAGAGACAGAGAGTGTCTCCACAACCTCTCTGGGCAGCCTGGGCCAGGGCTGTCACTCTCTAGACTTCAGTTTCTCTTTCCCAGGCCTTGACTCATTCCCACTCAGTCAGCCCTGAACTTTCTCACTCCTGCAGCCCCATTTCATCCTCAGGCTCCCTCTCAGCTCTGCACTCCAGCTCCCACAGCTGCACTGAGGCTCCGGCAGAGAATCATGGAATCCTTTTGGTTGGAAAGGACCTTTAAGCCCCCCAAGTCCAACCATTCCCCCCACTGTCTCCAGTCCAGTGCTACACCCTGTCTCTAAGCTCCACATCTCCATGACATTGAAACACACCCCCTGCTTTTCCCCCTCTCGTTTGCCCCAGCCCCCCACCACTGTCTGCTGGTCACACCTAGTATTGCGCAGACGGCAGGGCTTTGCCAGGCACCACGCTCGGCACCAGCACCGTCACGTACACCAGCTCCTTCTCAAGAATTACTGCAATTACTGCTGCTCACGAGCTCGGGAGGATGTGGAGGCTCTGCAATCCTGCCGCACCATCTTCTCCCTTCCCCAAACGCCCTCCCAGGCTAAAACCTTTTAGTCCTCATTTATTTGCTTCTTTTTCCTGCCAGAGCATCCCCAGAGCCCACGGCCAGGCACCACTTACCATAGTGAAGACAACGGCACCAAGCAGAGCGTAGACCGCGTGCAGCCAAGGGACCTAGAGAGGGGAAAAGGGCCACCGGTCAGTGCCTGGGAGAACAATGGCTAATTAGCTCTTAGCCCGCAGGAGGATTTGGAGACACCAGTCAAACAAAGGGCTCTGGTAGCTGAGGATGGACTTGCAGCACTTCCAGCCCCACCACAGCTTCTGTTGTGGGTGTTTTAGTGGCAAAGGATGGGTCGCCGTGCCTCAGTTTCTCCCTTCGCTGTGGCTTTTGCATCTGTTAGGCTCATAAACTTCTAGATCATGTTCTTGTGTCTCTGAAGGTCCTGCTTCCCCACAGCTGCTGTCTCTATCCTAACAGTCTGCAGCAGCCCCAGAGGGTGTTTAGTCACCCTGACAGAGCTGATCCCACTGGAAGAAACCCCAAATATTTCCGGGAGCCAGAGCCAGCTGTAACAAACAAACACAGAACTTCAGCAGAGTCACAGCAGGGCTTAGGAGCAGCCCTCAACCCCTGCAGCGTGCGGCACCTGATGGAGACGTTGCCCGTATCCCAGGAGAAGGTGCCCACACTGACTGATGGCTGATTCAACCCCGAGCTGGGAGCCAGCCTCCCCAGATAGACAAGCTCATTACAAGGCTGCCTCAAGCTATGCTTATCTTGACAAACTGCAAGATAAAGCGCGGTTGTCTCAACAGTTTAATGGCTGCGGCTTGGCACCGCAGCTGGGGTGCCCTCACGTCGGCGCTGAGGTGGATCTCAGGCAGAGCCAGCAAACAAATTCAAGCTCCTGGTTTTAGAAACCCCAGCCTGGGGATTTGTCAGCTACCAGCAGGGCTGCTACTGGCAGGAGAGTCTCCTAGAGGTCTGGCCCTTGGAGGACCTTGGGTCCCCAGAGAAGCCAGGTGAGATGTGAAGGGTTTTGAGGCTGCTGTGGTCAAAGCTGGTGCTCGGCATTCAGACAAGTTCAGAGTGATTGATGGCTGCTGTACAGCCCCACGCACCCTCCCTCTGACATCAGCGTCTCTCAGGGGCCGCCAGGCTCTTGCCAGGATGATAACCTGCCTAATGAGACACTCTTGGATGGGGACCAGGTGCTCTGCTCTGCCATGCCAAAGCCTCCATCAGGTGTGGCCACAAGCCGCTCCAAGATCTCAGCTGAGCGCAGCCGATGCCAGCTGGGACCAGCGAGGCCAAAGGAAGGAGCTGGCCTCGTAGCAAAGGGGTTGCCCGCAGCTGGAGCAGCCACATGGTGGGTCGGTCACTCCCCACCAGGACTTGTCCTGGGAGCCTGAGTCACCCCCCCGAGGTGCTGCTCTCTGAGAAGTGTGCCAGTCAAGACACAAACGCTGTGTCTGGGGTTGGAGCCCAGACAGACACCCCCCAGCACTTGTCCAGCGGCCACGTCCTGCCCTGAATTTGGGGACAGAGCTGTGTGTGGGGCAGGCAGAGCTCTAAGGCGCTCACCACCCTGGTTTTACTGGAGGGGAAACCGAGGCAGCACAAGCAGGTGACATGACTTGCCAGGGGGTCGTTACACAGCTCCAGGAAGAGAAGCAAAACTTCCTCAAGCCCCAGGCCAGTGCTGTCCTAGAACCCAGTATCTGATTGTACAACAAGCAGGCAGCAGCCACCTGGCTCTGGCCTCTTCTCTCTTGTTGCTGTTTCCAGAGCACAGGCTGGACACCCCTCCTCAAGCCAAGCCCCTGGCTCTGTCTGCTTCAGCACTGGTGGCCCTGGGCAAGGAAGGAGGAGCATGGGTGGTTACTCACGTATTGGTAGGGCAGTATCACGGCCAGGATGATGCCACCAAAGAAGAACACCATGAGCAACACAAAGAGGACTCCCCAGCAGGAGGTGAAGTCGAACTGTGGAGGTGAAGGACATCGCTGTCACTAGTGCAGAGAGCTGAAACGGGGGGCAGCGAGGGGACCCAAACCCTGTGTCCACAGAGAGGGTCTCCCCAGCCACAGACCCGAGAGACTGTCACACAGCAACTGCTTAGTCTGCATCTGAGATCCTGCATCCCAGCACCCACCCCTATGGCACAGAAGCCAAATGCTCTGCCACGGCCCCTCTACTGCCACCAGCAAGGTCTGGGGTACCCATCGCATACCCAAAACAGGCTGCACTGGGGGCAGTTTGGGCACCACAGGATAGGAAGGACATGGAGGGGCTGGAGAGGAGGCAGAGAAGGGCATCTGGGCTTGATTGGAGTCTGGAGAACAGGGCTGATAGGCAGCTGGGGCTGGTCAGGCTGGAGAGGAGGAGGCTGAGGGGAGCCCTCACTGCTCTCTACAGCTCCCTGAAGGGAGGGTGCAGTGAGGCCTCTTCTCCTCAGGGACTGACAAGAGGAGGGAATGGGGTCAGGTGGGGCCAGGGCAGGGTCAGCTTGGATCTGAGGAGAAACCTCTTCCCAGAAAGAGTGGGGAGGCCTTGGAACCGGCTGCCCAGGGAGAGGTGGAGGCACCGTCCCTGCAGGGGTTCAGCAGCCGGGCAGCCAGGGGGTCTGAGGAGCTGGGGTAGGGCTTGGAGAGGCCCTTCACACCTCACCCCAGTACTGCCTGACCTCGTGTCCTACCCCCAGCAGATGCCTCTCTCAAGGGGGATGATGAACACAACCTCACCTTGCTCTGGAAGCTGAAGATGGTGACAGACAGACAGACGAGGGCTGTGATCCCCAGGCACAGGAGGACTGACTTGGTGTTGTAGTAACTGCAAAATGAAGAGCAAAGCCCTTTTCTCAGGGACAGGTGGAAGGAGGGACTGGAGGTGGGAGAAGCTTAGCAGGGGTCTGCAAGGAGAAGATGAGTCCCAGCCCAGAAATCATCGATGTCCCCCCCTCACGGAGAAAGGGAAGGATAGAGAACCCAAAACACCCCAACTATGAATGGTTTTCCTCCTGCCCCTAGGAGCTCACGAGCAGCTAAGGATGGTGCCTTCCTATCTGCGTGTCCCTGGACAGATGGAGCAGGGGGAGGATTCAAACTGGGAGGTAACAAAAATAGAAGGACAAGTGTCATCGCAGCACAGTGAGAACTCAGAAAGCTGCAGCCACTCTTGCTGGATCCTAACAGGGGGTTGGGTGCTGGAAAAGTGCCGGGAAGGAGGGATTTGAAAGGCAGGTTTAGATGATCCTTATTTTTGTAGGTCTGGCCAGGCTCAGCCCTAAGAAGAGCCAGTCTCTAGCCCTTGGGTTTGGCTGCAGAATGACACCACTGCTGGTTCGCCCAGGCTGCTGAAGCCGCGGCTTTCTTTGTCCCCAGCACCCATCCATCAACACCCACGGGCTCATCTGCCCCGTCACCAGGGCCCCACGTGAGCCAGGGCTGATGCTGTGAGCAGATTCTAACAGTGAAAACACGAGCTGGTGGCCACAAAAAACCCCGTGAAACTGCTGGAAAAGCCCTGCTTGTCTCACTCCAGCCCCAGGTGCTAAAGTGCTGCTTAGTAGAAGAGGCGAGATCACAGCGTAGGGTGCTCTCCTGGAGCCCATCCTTGCAAGCTCCACCTCATCCTTGGCTCTCTAGTGCTCTCCTGTAGGATTTAGTGTCACCAGGGACTACCCTGTGCTGCCTCAATAGCTGGGATGAAGCTGGGGATGCTCTTGGTGGCTTCTTTAGAAGAGTTTCAAGGGGAGGTCAGGCTTTGCCTGGCTGCTGGGGCAGCTCCAGAGGGGTCAGGTGTCCCGTACATTTCAGGGGCAGGGAAGGTTTCGGCAGGAGGACCAGAAGGCATCCAGGAAGCACATGCCCAGCCTACCTGGAGAGCATCCCCGTGAGATAAGCCATGGAGAGTGTCTGGGAGGGAAAGAGAACCACATTACTTCTGCATTCATGTCCCAGGGAGAGGCACAGAACAGATAAAACATTTCAATTGCAGTGATAAGGGCAGCGAAACCTCCTCACCAGATGCTCAAGAGAAGCAATTTTTGCATAGTTTCTAATCCTCTGGTGATTAATAACCACAGGGCAGGTTAAAATCAGGGCAGGTCACCCCTCTGAGAACAGTCTCACCTTCTCCATCCCTCTACCCTTCTTGCACCCAGCACCCTACCCCAGCTCCCACCTCCAACCGTCCTCTGGAAGCTTTTTTTCATACTGCTTTTAAACACAGGCTCCCTTCTTCCCTGTTCATCACAGTCTGGTCCAGCCGTGGCTCCTCAGCCCAAGTGCAGGGCAATTAGAGGATGAAATTCCTGCTTTCAGGCACCAGACACCTCTGCTGCCTGAAACCCCCCCAGAAGATTGTGGGGCAGGACAGATGCTGTCCAGATGTGCTACTTACGAAGATGCTCAGCAGGATCAGATTCCATGGGAAATACCTCCTGCAAGCGAAGAAACAGGGGCTGGTCAGTGCTGCGAGGCAGAGGGCAGAGGTGGGTAGAGCAGTTGTGCTTTGAGGGACTCAGATGTCCTGCTGTGGCAGCAGCCAGCCAGCAGTGCCCTGGCTCCCCGGAGAGCAAAGAGGACCATCCTCCATGGTTTTACTGGCAACAATTAGGAGCCACACAGTGATGCCAGTGGTTGCTGCAACACAACTCCAGGCTCATTGCAATCCCAGCTGCAGTTTGGCTTCAGCCTTTAAGGTTGGGTTGCATCAGACTTAAACATCCAGAGTGGACATAAAGGAAGAACTTACTGAGAGGGAGGGTGGGGAGAGCCTGGCCCAGGGTGCCCTGAGCCCCATCTCTGGAACCAGCCCAGGTTGGACCTTGGGACTCTGAACACCCTGCTGTGGTTGGGGATGGCCCTGCTCTGAGCAGGGGGTGGCACTGGAAGAGCTTGAAAGGTCCCTTCCACTCAGAACACTCAGTGAGTCTGCAGCAATCACCGCTACCACCTCAGTCCTCCATCACTGTGCCAGTGCAGCCCAACCCCACCTCTGCAACCTTGATGGTCACAAAACAGGAAAGGAAACTGTCATCCTGCCTCAAATCCTCAAGGAAAACGTTTTACCTGGGTCCGGAGCAGCAAGCAAGAATCAAGTAGGTGACAAAGAAAACAGCACTGCAGAGAAGAGAGAGAGAAAGAGCAGTTTAGGGAGGAAAACCCAAGCAGCTGTGTGCTGGTGGCAGAGAGAAGTCTCCAGGAGATGAGCTGCAGGGCTCTGCCAGCAGGTCAGGCTGGGTAGGGATCCAGGCAGGTTCTACCTCTCCCTGAAGCCTTTCCCTTTGCATAGCCCAGTTCCCAAGGTGGGGACAGCACAAACACCCCTGATGGGTGATGGATGGAGAGTAAGGGCAGTGTTAGGTCTGGAGCAGATGAAGCACCCAAAGGGTTTGCTGGGATCACTCGTATGAGAGGTGCAGGCTCAGCCCCTCATCTCCAGGCATATCCTGACTTGGTGGGATCAAGGGATCCTGCTGGGATTTCAGCAGCACTTAAACCAGGCTTCACAATGCTGGAACAAGGGATTTGCCTAAGGCCACGTGGAAGCTCTGTGTGGGAGAAGGGAACTGGTCCCAAGTTACTGGTTAGACCAGGCTGCATGGAGCTCTGGGCAACCTGATCAGCTGAGAGCTGTCACTACCCATGGCAGAGGCTTGAGAGTAGAGGATGTCTGAGGTCCCTTCCAACCTAAACCAGTCTGTGGTTCTATGCTACACCAGTGCTGGAGGAAGAGCTCATAGGCAGGAGGATCCTCTGCGGTCAGCGAAGCTCACAGCCCCGAGTCCCAGCCGCAGTTGCACAAGCCATCCCCAGGTCAGCAGAGGGTTATTTATCCCCCAGAGCCTGACCCCTCAGCAAAGCACAGAACAGTTTAAACACCCAGCAGCGGAGGGATGGTCTCCCAGCTGCAGGAGGTCACAGAGCCCGGGTGTTTTTCCACAGCACCGATGGGTTATGGCACAGGGGGAAGCTGCTTTCACCCAGCGCCCGGAGGGGAAAGCAGCTTCCAAGCATGCCGATGGCTGCAGATAGCCAGGGCCCTGCGCCCTCATAAATGAACGTGAGGGCAAAATCCATGGGCCACGATCAACGCAGCAGAGATAAAACCGAGCACTGCTCTCCCACGGGGAAACCAGGAAAGCTGGGCTGGACACGGCTGAGCAGATGGAAGGAAAACACAGAGGGAGCCAAGGGAGTCACTGCAGTTGTTGGGCTTGTTTTTGCATCCCTGGCTGCATCTGCTCTTGCGTCACTCCCTCCCAGCATCGCCCAGCAGCAGGAAAACACCCTTGGGCATCCACTTTTAACTCAGAGTTGGGGTCTCTGCGTGCAAAGGAGGCTCAGACCCACATCAGAACCAGCAATCACAGACCCTGGGGTGGAGAGAAGGGCTGGCTCACTGGGAGCTGAGGGGACAGACAGGATTTAAGACTCTCAAGAGCCCAGGATGTGTTTGGTGCTGCTGAAAGGCTGGAAGAAATCACCCCCAGCCAGCCAGCCAGCTGCACAGGTCAAAGCATCACCCTGAGCAGAGCCTGCTCTTCTCTTCCTACCAGGCAAAGCTGCTTCTCCAGTCAATCAATTGGCCAAGGAGGAGCCCACGGTTCTCCCTTCAGGTCAGAGAGATGTGCTGGTGCCAGACCCCCTCTACTCCTGCTGCTCTGGGTGCCTGTTTTTTCTCTAGGTTATACAACCCGCTGTCTCATCCCCGGGCCTGGACACCTGTCCTGATCTGGGTGTGAACTAATTAAAGCCGAGTTCACAGCGCTTGGTTCACAGCCCATTGCATCGAGCACTCTGCTTGCTTCATGAGCAGCACTAACACAGGCGGCAGCCAGGAACCAGCACAGTGACGTGGGGAGGTGCAGCCTGCGCCACCCCGAGCTGACCTTTCACACCAGGCTGGGCTAAGGAATGGCATCTGGTGTGCTGGGCACCGAGAGTGGCTCCGTCACGGCAGCCCAGTCTGACATGGACAGACGTCTCAGCGTCCTCACAAACACCCACCCCACCTTCAGTCCCTGCACCCTTCTTCCTGAGGCCCTGGCACAGGGTGCCCAGGGAGGCTCTGGCTGCTCCCTCCTCCCTGGCAGTGCCCAAGGGCCGGTTGGCTGGGGCTGTGGGCACCCTGGTCTGGGGAGAGGTGTCGCTGCCCCTGGCAGGGGGTTGGTGCTGGGGAAGCTCTCCTTCCCAACCCACCCCAGTCCACATAAACCCAGTCAACTTCCTTGATTTCAGAGGGACAACCCCAAAACTTGGTTCCAGCCTTGAAGGAGATTGAGGTTGGCCATGGGGAACCAGTCCTGTCCTGTGAGGGTGCTGAGATGCTGGTGCTCAAGGAAGCTGTGGCTGCTCCAACCCTAGAAGCGCTCAAGGCCAGGGTGGAGGGGCCCTGAGGACNGGAGGGGCCCTGAGGACCCTGCTCTAGTGAGGGTGTCCCTGCCTCTGCAGGGGTTTGGGACTGGATGATCTTCCATCCCTGGCCATTCTATGATTCTATCAAAATAAAGACTCTGAGGTCCCCCTGGCACCCTCTTTGTGTCTCACATCTGGCTATCTGCACTGCTTTCCTGGAAGCTCTGAAGCCTGACCCACAAGGGGTACTCAGGTGTCTACTTTGACCCTGGTCCTCTCTGAAGGTACCCAGCATCTCTTACGGAGACACCTGAGAGGACATTGAAGAGAGGTGGGAGCTGGTCTCTTCTCACAGGGAACAAGTGATGGGACAAAGAGCAAATGGCCTCAGGCTGCCACAGGAGAGGGTGAGGGTGGCCCTGAGCAGAACCTTCTCCCTGCAAATGGCCCTCAGCCCTTGGAACCGGCTGCCCAGGGAGGGGGTTCAGTTGCCAGCCCTGCCCAGGATTCCCAGTTGGGGAGATCTGGAGCTCAGGGCCAGGGTCTGGGGGGGTGTGGATTGGGCCAGCTGGGGTCAGGGTTGGCCTCATTCATGGTTCTGTGATTCTGCTCCTTGTTCTCGTGTTGTTATCTTCTCACCTCAGACTTCACCACTGATTTCTGCAGCTCCCCCTGCACAGACACTGAAACAGGCTGCCTGCAGAGGTTGTTGAGTCTCCTGCTCTGGAGAGATCCCAAACCCTCCTGGATGTTCCTGTGTGACTTGTCCTGTGTGACCCTGCTGTGGGAGGGGGGTTGGACTGGATGATCCCTAGAGGTCCCTTCCAACCCCTGACAGTCTCTCATTCTGTGATCCACGTGTGAGACACAGAAGGGCTTGGAGAGGGTCTCCACATCCCCACAGCCTCATCCCAAGTAGCTTGGAGCATCCACAGCCATAAAAGCGAGCAGAGATACTCACTAGGAAGCCCAGTACCAGGCAGAGTGCGTCTGGATGTACCCCTTGACCGGCTCACTGCAAGACAGAGGAGATGGATGCTGAGCAGGAGGCGTGGAAACGCCGCTCACTTCACAGGCTGCTGCTAAATGAACCCCGGGAGCAGACACGGGGTGACGCAGCACGGGGTATGCAAAGGAAAACAACACCCCCACACCCCCCCAACCCCTAGAGTTGAATCTACCTGGCAGAGTGAGCAACTGGAAAGAAATTGAACCTGGCAGGTCGGAAACACGTCCCTGCTGCTCTCAATTACAGAGCGGGGCTGCGGGAGCGGCCGCTGCCTTCCCCGAGAGGCGACTGAGGAGCTGCAACCCTCAGGCTGGCGGTGATTCATTATTTATTCTGGAGGCAACGTGAGCCGCTCATGCCCGAAGCCCTCAGTCATCTGAGCTAGAAGCAGCGGCTGCTCTAGCGCGGGGGGATCTGCTCCTGCAGCAGGAGATAACCCAGTCCCTCACAGCGAGGTCAACTGGGAGCTGACGGACTGGATGGCTCCCAAAGGAAAAACACAGCGCTTCGTGGCCAGGGAGAGCCTGCCCAGGCCTCTCGGCTGGGGGTAGCACCCACAACAGGTGACGCAGCACCCACAACAGGTGATGCAGCACCCAGGGGAGCTGTGGGAACGGCAGCAGCAGCTCCGAAGGCTCTCTCAGGGCTCCCTCGGTTTGTTTTTTCTAGCACATGGGAAAAGAATTCAGGTATCTGCAGAGCAGCCAACACCCCGGGTGACAGGCAGTGCAGCAGCAGGTCACCCACAGGGCAGAACGAGGGTTCCTGCCGCAAGAGAGACCTACCAGAAGGTGAAGAAAGCCACGATAACCACAGTGACCAAGAGCTGGACCATCAGGATGGCATAAACCTGCAACGAGAAGCAGCCCATGGGCAACCTGCAGACTCTGCTTCTCACCCTGCCCCAGGGAAGCCAGCAAAGCCATTGCAGCTCCTTCAGAGGGCTCAGGGATGGGGTCCTGCCTTCGCAAGGGCAGGCTGAGCCCGGAGAGACTCATCCCTTACCTTCCGGATGAACACTCTGCGCACATTCCTGTCATCCCAGCTGAAGGTCGTGAGCATCTCTGTGTCCCCTGGGTACCCACCACTGCCATAGCTGGGGCTGGTGCCTGAAGCAGAAGCCAGACAAATGAGCTCCCACCATCACCCAGTTCCCTCCCCAGCTGCAATAACCTGACCCTGGTGAGGGACCAGACCCAAACACACTCTGCTCCCTTCTCACCCCCACATCTTATGAGGGACCATGTCCTACAGGAGACAGGAGGGAAACCACTTCTACCAATTCCAGCACAACAAGGGCTCCAGGGTTAATTCCTGCCTGTGGCAACAGCGTCTCTTTGGTTGCAGTGAGAGGGCTCCTCTCCATCCTCACTCACCTTGCTCTGAATATCAAAGCACTCCCCAGAGCAGCTGTGACTCAGCAGCTCAGTCACTGCCACCAGCAGCTCTGCTCTGCTGCGGGAGGATTCCCTCGCTGCTCTGTGACTGCCCGAGCTCAGACTGCTCTGCCTCGCATTCTGTGCCAACAGTGTGCCCTCTGCTCAGGGATAACGCTGGGACAAGGGGCTGGGCTCCAGCTCCAAGAAGGAAGCTGGAGAGGAGCTGGGAGGCAGAAGTTGCTCCCTGGGAGGGGGCTGAGGCCCTGGCACAGGTTGCCCAGGGAGGCTGTGGCTGCTCCCTCCTCCCTGGCAGTGCCCAAGGGCCAGTTGGATGGGACTGTGGGCACCCTGGTCTGGTGAGAGGTGTCGCTGCCCTGGCAGGAGGCTGGCGCTGAGGGAGCTCTGAGCTCCCTCCCAACCCAACCCAGTCTCTGAGTCTCATGTGTGGGGATGGGTGAGAGGAGACCATGCTGGGAACTCCCTCCATGGAGGAAGAACCCCCCTCCATTCCTCCGAGTCACTCAGGTGCCTCATGCAGTGTTCAGCTGCCCCAGGTCCTCTGTGCCCTGTGTGGGTGATGACAGATGTCCCAGGAAGGCAGGGAGGACCCGCTGCAGAGTGCCATCTCCACTGGGGCGTAGAAGGCAGCACAAGAGATTTATGAGACACAAAGAGCACAAGGGATTTAGTTCCTGCCAGGGATGTCTTTGGGCTGAGGCTTCTGCAGTCAGAGCAGCAACCTTTGACCACTAAAATGGAAGAAACCCAGGACCAGGGTCTTGACTTCGGCTTCTCTGGTCCTCTGAGAGGGTCTTTCTTCCACTTGTCTGAAGGACCTGAGCTGAAAGGCTTTGAGAGGGAGGGGAGGCATCTGTCAAACAGGCAGGGACATGACTGTGTAGCTGCTGTCATCACATAATCCCTCATTCTATAGCAAACTCAGGTGGGGAGACAGTAACCCAGAGGGGGGATTTGCGAGGGAAGCAAAGAGCACAGAGCAGTGCGGCACCCAGCAGCTGAAGTTTCCCCTTGAGCTCAGGAGAAGGGGGCAGCCTGGTTCTGGTGTCTGAAGGACAAGAAGGAGCTGGAGCTGTTGGAGCGAGGCCAGAGGAGGCCACCAGGATGCTCAGAGGGCTGGAGCCCCTCTGCTCTGGGCACAGGCTGAGGGAGCTGGGGCTGTTCAGCTGCAGAGGAGAAGGCTCCAGGGAGACCTTCCAGCACCTTCCCAGCCCTGGCAGGGGCTGTCAGAGGGCTGGGGAAGGCTGTTCCCAAGGGCAGGGAATGACAGGACCAGGGGTCCTGGTTGGAAGCTGGAAAAGGGCAGAGGGAGGCTGCCCAGGAGGAGAAAGGTCTGGAATGGGAGGGTGGGGGATCCCTGGAACCCAGAGAGGGGGTGGAGGCCCCATCCCTGGAGCCATTGAAGGTCAGGCTGGCTGGGGCTGTGGGCACCCTGGGCTGGGGAGTGCTGGCCCTGCTTGTTGTGGGGTGGTTGAACTGGGTGCCCTTTGGGGTCCCTTCCAACCCAACGCAGCCTGTGGTTCTAATTTGTGCAGCAAGAAACGTCTGCTTAGTGCTTCTCCTTGCAGCCCCCAGCCCCTGCAGGAGCCTCGCTGCTGCCTTCACCCCTGGCTGGCAGCAGCTGCAGGGTTTCCAGGGTTTCCCTCCCGTCTCCCTTCAGGTTGCAGCCTCCCGCCCTGCTCATCTGCAGGGAATCTCCAGCAAGAAGAGTTTGCTTGGCAGAACCGAGAGCCAAGCGGGGTGCTGTGCTGGGAAGACTCTGGGGGAGGGTTCTGCACTGGAGTTGTTTCCCCCTGCTTTATACTAACCCAATCCCTGGCTCCCTGCATGGACATCAGATGCAGGGAGGGACTTCTCAGAGAAAAACTGGTTCTGACAAACAGATTTCAGAGAATCACGGGCTGAGTTGGGTTAGAAGGGCTCTCTTGTGCCTCATAAATCTCTTGTGCTGCCTTCTACGCCCCGGTGGAGATGGCACTCTGCAGCGGGTCCTCCCTGCCTTCCTGGGACATCTGTCATCACCCACACACGGCACAGAGGACCTGGGGCCCTGGGGCAGCTGAACACTGAATGAGTGACTCGGAGGAATGGAGGAGGGTTCTTCCTCCATGGAGGGAGTTCCCAGCATGGTCTCCTCTCACTCATGGCCACACATGAGAATCAGAGACTGGGTTGGGTTGGAAGGGAACTCAGCCCCCCCCAGCACCACCCCCCTGCCAGGGGCAGCGACACCTCTCACCAGACCAGGGTGCCCACAACCCCATCCTACCCACGGCCTCCCTGGGCAACCTGTGCCAGGGCCTCAGCCCCCTCCCAGGGAGCAATTCCTACCTCACAGCTGCCCTCTTGGAGCTGGAACCCAGCCCCCTTGGCCCAGCCCTGGATCCCCAGGTAGAAGTCCCTCTCCAGCTCCCCTGGAGCCTCTGCAGGTGCTGGGAGCTGCTCTCAGGTCTCTCCAGGAGCCTTCTCCTCTGCAGCTGAACAGTCCCAGCTCCCTCTGCCAGTCCCCAGCCCTCTGAGCATCCTTGTGGCCTCCTCTGCCCTCTCTCCAACAGGGCAGCAGACACTGTGTCCCAAGTTCACTATTACAGAAAACAACCCCAGAGAGACCCCACTTCTTTAGGTCGAGCAGTCCCTCCCAACCCCTCCTGGATGCTGCTGCGGGATCTTCTCTAGAGGATCCTGCTCTGGCAGGGGGGTTGGACTGGGTGATCCCAGAGGTCCCTTCCAAGTCTACCAGTGTGGAATTCTCTCCAGCCACTTCCAGTCCCATGTGAATTCTTAGATGCAGCCCCGTGGCATCAGCATCCCCCTCCAGATCCTGCTACAGGAGCCAGAGCTTGCAGCAAGGCCGAGGGCAGGGAAAGGGAAGGAGGACATGAAACCAGGAGGGATCACAGCCCAGGACACAGCTGCAGAGAGGAAATCCTGCCAGGCTTGTCAGGGAGGGGACAAAGATGAAACATCCCCTAAACAGGTGCTCTGGGACTCCCAGAATATCAGCACCTGACCCCATCTGGGCTTTACCCATCCTAGTCCATCAGGACAGCAGAACACCCCGGGAGGTTGTTGTAATGAGCTGGGAGGTCATTTACCCACTCTGTTCCTCGGCCCTGGAGCAGACAAGAATGGGAAAAGCCTGTGGAACCACTGGAGTGTGGGGGCTAGCCCATCTCAGGGGGGTTCAGCTGACCCCCAAACATCTCTATCCCCGCAGCTGCAGCCCCTGGAAGATAATTCAGCAGGGCTGGAGGGCTTGGGAGTCTCTACATCCAGTCCCTCCAGCACTCTCTCTGGTTCAACTTGTGCTGAGCAAGCAGCTGGCCACTCCAGCAAGGTCACTTGCCAGTCACCATGTCCTGCATCCATCCCAGCTTGCTGCTGCACAGCCGTTCCCCCGCGCTGGGCACAGTGGAGCTTTGTCTGCTCCCCACGAGCAGAGAGGCTGCAAACAGCAGCCAGGGCAGGAAAGGCTGGTTGCTGCTGAGGTTTCAGCCGCATGGCTGCAGCCCCCACAGGCTCCTCTGGTGCCAGGACAGCAACTCCACTGCTTGAGCAGCTTCTTTGAAAGATGGGATTGAGCAGGAGCTGGGGTGGGGGCTGCTGCCTGCAGAGCTGGGGGCATCACACCAGGACTCCCCCAGCCTTGGGAGGAGCAACTAGCTGGGAGAGGGGATTCTTCCCCATCCTGGTGCTGGGACAGAGCACTGGGGTGTAGTCCCCCCTCTGGAAGGCAGTGAGGTCGAGTGGTTGGGTGGCTTTGCTATAGGTTTGGACTCAGGTGGTTCATAGCCACGGCGCTGGCTGAGCCCTGCCATGGACCAAACTGGAACCTCTGACCTCTACGAGGCTGTAGGAGGAAGCTCTGCACCTCTCTACCTCCTCTACAAGGGCCTCACCCTGAGTTCAGCCACAGGAGCACTTACTGGGGTCGACGTAAGCCCAGCTGGGGTGGAGTGGGACCGATGGGGGAGGAGGATAAGCCCCAGCCTTCATCCCTTCTCCTGCTGTTGCCTCCTCGTAGGTTGGGGGAGCTGGTGGAGCTGTGGTGTTGTCCATCTTCTCCCCCTGCCCCTCCGAGCTGGGGGGTTTGTTGTTCACAGAGAGCTGCAGAAAGGCGATGGGGAGAAAGAGTGAGATTTGGCTGGAAGAGCAGCCCAGAAACTGCCCTTTATCGGGACCCAACTGGTGATGGGCAGAGGGCTGAGGGTCCTTCCACTGGAGGAAGGGATAGGGAACTGGAAGGACACCCAGCAGCTCCTGAGGGCTGGCAGTGGACACATCCCTGCAGCCCCAGGGAGGAGCATCCTTTGGTAGGATGGAGGGAGGAGATGAGTAAACACCCAACACCTTAAAGGGGATGGAAAATTATAGGAAACGAGGTTTGGGGAGGAGACGCAGCCTTGCTCAGGGTCCCCTGTGCTGCCTCGGGCTCATCAGTAACACAGGACTCCAGTAATTCTGAGCCTTGCAGCCAACTCCTTCCCAATTTTCTCTTTTAAAAAGAGCTTTCAGTGTCTGAGCAGCAAAACCTGAACCCCTTCACTTCCACCAGCACCCCCATCCCCATCGGGGGCAGTTTCTCCTAGGAAACGCTTTGCCTCGGCCCCCTCCAGCAGCTCCTCCTAGCTCGGTCCTCACTGCCCATCTGCAGGCGCAGCCCGGCTGCTGCCCGTAACTTGAAGATGCAGCTGAGGGACCTGGGACCCCAGACCACCAGACCAGGAAATCCCAGCAAAGAGGCAGCTTTAGGCCACCTGAGGAGCTGCTTCTCCTTGGGAACATTACCCGTCTCCCCTCTGTCATCCGGGATGCTGCCCCTGTGGCCAAAGGGGTGTCAGCTCAGCATCGGGGTCAGCATCCCCACAGAGCACAGGGATGTGGGGCTGCAGCCAGAGGAAGCCCAGGATGCAGCAGACAGAGGAACCAGAGCTAAGGCAGACCCCACCGTCCCAGTCAGGTACTGAATTCAGGGTGGGACAGGCCCTTGCGAGCACAGCCGGGGGCAGCGGGCTGGGCTGTGCCCACGAGCTGCATTGGGATAACTGTGCCACATCCTCTGCCAGCCCACAGGGGCTGTCCTTACCTTGTCCTTGGGTGCAGGGTGGCCAATGTCCTGCACAGACCCTCAGAGGCACCCAAAGGAGAGAGTAGAGGGATGGTGCTGCCTGCACAGCCTCTAGAATGGTTGTCATGGCAACAGAGTTGTCATAGAATGCAAAAACTCCCCCTCCTTGGGCTCAGAGCACTGGAGAACCCCCCAAAATCCAATAGTGGACCAGGAAGGAGATGCTGAGGGCAGGGATGGGAAAGCACAAGCATCCCACTGAGCTCCCCAACAGTGGGACACATGGATGGATGGAGGGATGGAGGGATGGATGGAGGGAATGGCCACATGTCCAAGAGTNTGGCCACATGTCCAGGAGTGGGGTTGAGCACCAAATAAAGCAGCCCCTCACCCCATAACGACACCATCCTCCTCCTTTTCGTCTGCCCAAACCATCCCACTGCAGGGCCAGTGCACTGGGCTGCGCTGGGACTGCTGGTACCCAGCTTCCCCCTGCACAGCAACTGGTTCACTCCTTAAATCCCTGTCCCTTCAACCCAGTCCCCCCATCCCAGATCTGCAACAGTTATGCAAGCAGGACCATCCCTCATCCCACCTACCTTCCCCTGGGTCATGGCTCCTAGAGATCGGTTCCGCCAGACCCTTCAAGGAGCAGCAAGAGGAGGAGGGGCTGTAGCTGAGCACCAGCGAGGGATGCAGCTGAGCACCAGCCTCCTCCCCGGGTCCCTGCCAGCCCGGGGTATCTCAGGGTTGGCTGCAATCGCTGTTGCTTACGCAGCCTGCGCTGATGCCTTCACCTTCTAGCAACATCCACCGAGCAACGGGCGCTGGAGCGAGGACCGTACCATTCCCAGTCTGCAGCACAGGGGGAAACTGGGAAAGAAGCAGCTAAACCAGAGGAGAGCGGCCGCACGCAGTGACGGGAGGATGCTCGGGCTCAGTCGTGCTGAGGAGGAAGCTCAAACACAGCCGCGGGGAGGAGGATGCTCAGACTTGGCCATGGGGAGTTGGAGGAGGATGCTCACACACAGCTGTGAGGAGGAGGAGATGCTCGGAGCCGGCAGTGGAAGGTCCTCCAAAGCTGCTGCCCCGGAGATGCTGAGCTCAAGGCTGGGGTTGCACAGGAGGGTCCCCCAGAGATGCTGAGCTCAAGGCTGGGGTTGCACAGGAGGGTCCCCCAGAGGTGCTGAGCTCAAGGCTGGGGTTGCACAGGAGGGTCCCCCAGAGGTGCTGAGCTCAAGGCTGGGGTTGCAAAGGGCAATTTGCTGGAGCATCTCTCTGCTGCTCCTGTCAGGGCTGACCGAGGGCCAGGGAGCTGCAGTTTCCACAGGTCCTGCTGCAGCCATTCACAGCAAAGAGGGGGACTGGGGGCTCTCTGGGAGTGAGAATGGGCTCTGGGTGTGAGAGGGCCTGAGCCAAGCTCTGCAGCCTGAGAGCAGGAAGGAGGAATCACAGAGCCCTGGCTCCCTTCCTCACCCTTCCCAGGCTTTGCATGAAAGGGGGATAGAGACGACACAGCTCCTTTGCCCTGCACAGGTTGTCCTCTCTGGATCAATGCAGCCCCACGTGGGGGGCCACAGGGTGGGTTAGGAGGTGCCCAAGGGAACCCAGCAGCCCCCATCAGCAAAGCAGTCTCATTCATTCAAGAGCACGAAGGAAAGGGTTAAATGGGGAGTCCAGTTCCCAGCCCAGGACTCATCCGAGGGAAGGGGGGCACAAATGTCACTGAGGGTTTGCCCCCACCACAGGGTCAGAGGAACGGAAACTACAGGAAGATGAGTCTGGAGGACACAGGGAGGAGGAGATGAGAGGGTGTGGGGGAAAGGCAGCCCCTTTATGTGCAGAGTACTTGGGCAGAAAGTTTGTCCAGGGCAGAGGAGGACATGGAGAGCACAAACACAGCAGAGCCTCTGCCCAAACGCGTGGAGTCATGAGCTGGTGGGGAAGGGCAGGAGTCAGCAGAGCAGCCTTGCACTGGGTTCCCACTAAAGAAACCTCAATTCCAGGCAGATCTGGAGCCACTCTGGCTCAGAGCTGTGCCCCAACATCCCATCAGCTCTCCACATCCTCCCTCTGGTCCTTTCCCAGCCCCTTCATGCTGTTCATCGCTCATCATGGTGCTGTGAGCACACGTCACTCCTCAAGTCACTCGGCCAAGTCTGTGGTGGCATTCTGGAGTCCCCAGTAAAACATCATCTCCCCGCACTGGTTGGTTTCAAGACCCAGCTGGACGGGCTGCTGGGACACCTAACTGAGCTGTGTTTTTAGCTGGATAGGTTGGACTGGATGATCCTTGAGGTCCCTTCCAACCTGGTGTCCTCTGAGTCTATGAAGTGGGACTGTGTGGAGGTAGGATGTAGGGTTGAGGGTCAAGGGAAGAGATAGAGAGGTTGAGCAGGGTGTGAAGGATGCTGGAAGGAGGAAGAGATCACACTGGATCCTGTGACAACAGCATCAAAAGAATAAAACTACCTTCTCTGTTTGCTCTGCCCTGATAAAACCCCAAACAGAGCGGCGCTGCTGTGTTCTCAAGTACAGGCAGCTCTGGAGAACAGTCTGTCTGCAAGGAGAGGAGGTTGAAGAGAGCATCCCCGTTGGCCTCTTCTGCCAAGGAGCAGGCGGTGCAAGGGTTAAAGAGCAGAGCATGAGCTGGAAATGAAAGAATGCAGCCAGGCAGAGTGCAGCTGGCAGCCAGCACAGCCCCAGCCCCAGCTATTCAATTGGAAAGAGAGGCAATTACCACCAGCACTGCAAAAACTTGTCGGGGTTATTCAGCATCAATTAAGTGCCAGTTAACCACAAACTCCTCAAGGGCTTTCATTCTCCTTTCAGCGGAGAGCTGGGCAGGTCTCGAGTGAGGGAGGGAAACTGGAGCCAGCAGGTGAGGTTCTTGCTGCTCGCCAGAGCACCAGGAAAGCTCCTTGGATCAGAGGGATGAGCCAAGGGGTCAAGGGCTTGGGAACAGGAGCTCCGGGTGATGCTGTGAGAATGGAGACACCCACTTTCGTAACGTGGAATCACAGGCTGTGCTGGGTTGGAAGGGACCCCCAAAGGGCATCCAGTCCAACCCCTCCACCTCCCACAACAAGCAGGGCCAGCACTCCCCTGCCCAGGTTGCCCAGAGCCCCGGCCAACCTGATCTTAAATGGCTCCAGCAGAGACAACCAACCAACCCAAACAACAACAAACCTCGCAGAGCCCAGTCCCAGCTGCAGTCCTGGGCAAACCAGGTCCCTTGGAGGGACAGTGCAGGACCCCACACGCTCCATCCCAGACTAAAGGTCCCAGCTGCAGTCCTTGGCCAAACCAGGTCGCTTGGAGGGACAGTGCAGGACCCCACACGCTCCATCCCAGACTAAAGATGCTTCAGAGAGCAAAAATAGTGGGTTTGGAAAAGGAAAAACCCTCAGCAAAGCAAAGGAGGTGGCACTGCCTCACACAACAGCCTCCTAAATAAGAAGCATCAGGGAAGGGAAACAAAAGCCCTCCACCACCCCACTTGTCTGAGAGCCCCATTCCCATCCCCTGAGCTCTCAGAGGGCATCTGAGTTCTTATTCCTTCCCTGCTGAGCCCAAAACAAACCAAACACCCATGGGTGAGGTTTTCAGGAGGCTCTGACTTCTCTCAGAGAAGAAAAAGAGCTGTGACAGCCCATGGGCCTCAGGGCTTGAAGAGAGTCCCATCTCTGCCTGGAGAGCACAAGGATGACTCTGCCCAGCTGACAGTGATGAAAAGCAGGGCCTTTCAGCAGGGACCATCCTTCTCAAAGCTGCTCCACCTGGTTCTTTGCTCTCCTGTTTGTGCTGGGAGCTCTAAAATGGGTCAGAGTCCTGGCAGGAGGTTATTTTACTCTGTCTTTATCTGGAGACCCCAGGACAAGAAGGAGCTGGAGCTGTTAGAGCAAGGCCAGAGGAGGCCAAAAGGGTGATCAGAGGGCTGGAGCCCCTCTGCTCTGGGCAGAGGCTGAGGGAGCTGGGGCTGTTCAGCTGCAGAGGAGAAGGCTCTGGGGGGACCTGAGAGCAGCTGCCAGCACCTGCAGGGGCTCCAGGAGAGCTGGAGAGGGGCTTCTCCCCAGGGATCCAGTGCTGGGCCAAGGGGGCTGGGTTCCAGCTCCAAGAGAGGAGCTGAGGGGCAGCAGTTGCTCCCTGGGAGGGGGCTGAGGCCCTGGCACAGGTTGCCCAGGGAGGCTGTGGCTGCTCCCTCCTCCCTGGTAGTGCCCAAGGGCCAGCTGGATGGAGCTGTGGGCACCCTGGTCTGGTGAGAGGTGTCGCTGCCCCTGTCAGGAGGTTGGTGCTGGGGGAGCTCTGAGCTCCCTCCCAACCCAGCCCAGTCCATGATTCTCCCCTTTTCCCAGTCTCACAGGAGGATAAGGGCAGAAGGTCCAGACTCCCTCAGAGCAGCAACACAACAACCCTTCCACATCCTCCACCCTGCAGCTCCGTGACCAGCACGGGGACAACCGAGGCAGCCACTTGCCTGCACACACGTACCTGTAATACCCAGGAAAGAAAAAAATCATCTCTGTCAAGGCCACTCCCTGCCAAATCCAGCAGGGATTTCACAGGGATTAAAGTCATTTTGCTGAACACTCCATCACGTCAGAAACAAGGTAAAAGAATTCCCCGCTGGGATAATTAAGGGCTCTGCTGTTTCAAGGTGATGTCACACCCAGGAGCCCTCTGTAAATAGGTTTCTCCCCAAGAGGGAAAAGCCCCCAACACCCCCCCAGCAGGGCAGGTTTTGCCATGGACCCCAAACCCCTTTCCCCCCAACGAGAAAACATTAAACCCCAGGAATTCCCCCCAAGCTTCCAGGGTGATGAACTGTCCATGGATTATTGACTTAAGTCCTTCCACCGAGCTGGGAGCCTAGGTGGGAGTTAACCGAGAAGCTCTGGCTATCAGGACAAGCACCAAGAGGGGTCGGGAAGGGTAACAGAAAGGAAAATATCCTTAATCTTGAGAGGCAAAGCCCTACCCTCACCTGCTGCCCCTGAGCCAGCATCCCCAGCACGGGGAAAGAACAGGTTGCTCCTCTCCAGTGCCTATCAACCCAAATGAGCCACCCCAGAGCCTCAGCTCCAGGAGAGGTGGAACTGGCCCCCAAAATCCAGCTCACATCTCCTTTCTCTTGTGCAGAGACCTTCAGCTGAAACAGCCTGCCTTCCCTTCCAAGCTGTTCTTGGAAAGCAGAGGTAAGCCCAGACTGGACTTGGTTGGAATGAAGCTCAGAGCTCATCTCCCTCAACCCTCTGCCAGGAGGCCACCTCTCCACTGCACTTGGCTGCCCAAGGCCTTATCCAGCTTGCCCTTCAACACCTCCAGGGAGGGGGTAGCCACAGCCTCTCCAGGTAGTCGAAGTCAATTCCAGAGCCTCTGCACCCTGGCACTGAAGAGCTGCTTCCTCAGATCCAGGCTGACCCTCCTCTCCTCCAGTCCCAAACCCTTTCCCTGTGTCCTGCACTGGATCCCCTTGGAAAAGGCCCTCTGCAGCCTCCCTGGAGGTTCCCTTCAGGGGCTGGAAGGCAGCTCTCAGGTCCCCCTGGAGCCTTCTCTCTCTTCTCTGGGCTGAGCAGCCCCAGCTCCCTCAGCCTGTGCCCAGAGCAGAGGGGCTGCAGCCCTTGGAAGCTTTGTGGCCCTTAACATTGAACAGAAGGGGCTGGAGAATCCAGAAGTCTTTCGGGTGGGATGTTCTCCTCCCTGGCTTCTGCAGAATCCTGCTTTGATAGCCACCACTGGCTTCCAAGCTCAAAAACCCAAGCCCAGCTCTCCATGACCCCCTTTAAACCATCAGGTTTCCACGGTGTGGAATAAAATCCTGCAAACAGATCCCAGCTGGGCTGTTCACCTGGTCCCTGAGACCACAGCTGCGGGTCAGATCCACTGGAGACCTCAGAAGGGCTTTTCATTCAGAGAGGACTCAAATGTGGTGATGGGCAGGAGCTGCAGGTCAGCCGGGGACCCAGAGCCAATGTAGACATTGAGAAGAGGGTGACCTCCTCTCCATCTACTCTGCATTGGTGAGGTCACATCTGGAACACTGAGATCACTTCTGGACTCCCCAGTTCCAGAAGGACGAGGAGCTACTGGAGAGAGTCCAGTGCATGGACTGGGATGATCTGTGGGCTGGAGGAGAGACTGGGAGAGCTGGGGCCGTTCAGCCTGGAGACTGAGTCAACATTGACCGCTAAAGGGTGGGAGCGAGGAGGATGGACCAGTCTCGTCTTGGTGGTTCCCAACAACAGGACAAGGGGCAATGGGCACAGACTGGAGCACAGGAGGTTCCTCCTGAACAGGATGAAACTCTTTACTTTGAGGGTCCCAGAGCCCCGGCCCAGGCTGCCCAGAGAGGCTGTGGGTACTCCTGCTCTGGAGAGATCCCAGTCCCTCCTGGATGCNTGTTCCCGTGGGATCTGCTCTCGGGGATCCAGCTCTGGCTACTGGGGGTTGGACTGGGTGATCCCAGAGGTCCCTTCCAGCCCCACCAGTCTGGGATTGTCTCATCACCCGGGTGAGCTGTTTGGGTGCTTGCAGTCGCCCTCCCTTGCCATGGGATTCCGCAGTAACAGAATGTAGGTGCCTTGGGAACTACTGTCTGACCTGATCCAGGGGATCCTGCTCTGGCAGGAGGGTTGGACTGGGTGATCCCTAGAGGTCCCTTCCAGCCGCTGACACTCCTGCAATCCCACGATTTAATGTTTTCCTTTTCAGACACCTCCAGATCTTCCTAGGGTTTGGTCAGACTGCAAGGACAGGGGTTGAAAAACAAACAGAAGCCAGATG
>VZRI01005342.1:19856-111958 GCA_013397515.1 Upupa epops
CTGGAGAAGAGGAGGCTGAGGGGTGACCTCATTAATGTCTATAAATATGTGAGGGGTGGGTGTCAGGAGGATGGAACTAGGCTCTTCTCAAGGTCATTACGTGATAGGACAAGGGGCAATAGGTGCAAGCTGGTTCCATATAAATATCAGAAGGAAATTACTCCTAGTGAGGGTAAAGGAGCATTGGAACAGGCTACCCGGGGGGTTGTGGAATCTTCTTCTTTGGAGACGTCCAAGACCTGCATAGATGTGTTCCTATGTGACTTGGTCTAGGTGATCCTGCTGTGGCAGGGGGATTGGACTAGATGATCTTTTGAGGTCCCTTCCGATCCCTAATGATTCTATGATTCTGTGACGTACCACGACAGACAGGGCCCAGTGACTGATGAGAACCCCTTGCCAGCATGTCCAGCCTAACTCACTGAAAGTGACACACTCAATTTATTCCTAGCACACAGCTTCTGCTGGATGCTGCTGCAGGCTGCAGCTCAGAGCGAGCTCTCCCCTTGCTGCTCCCTGTCAACCATTAGTAACTACCTCGGAGATAGCGGAGGCTGGGGCGGGTGTCTGCACAGCCCGCACTGGGACACGCTGTACTGCTCCCGGAGGCCACTCAGCTTTTTTAATGTCGTGCTCCGTTCAGGAAAAGAAGCAACAGCACCCTCCGCTGGCCCCTGCCAAGGAGACATCGCAGTCAAGCGGCTGGTGGTTGCTGCCGCTTTGTTCACTGTAGAGAAATACACCTCTTCACAAAACACACTAAGAGGGTATGCTCTCTGGGGCAAGTGGAGAGCTGCCTCCAGTTACTACACACATACACATCTTAAAAACAGCGATCATAAAGATTATACACGGAAAGAGAATTTAAGTTTACAACTAATGAATACATTAATGAACTATGTTACTATATATCATAGGATCACAGCATCATAGAATTGTTCAGCTTAGAAAAGACCTTCAAGGTCATGATGTTCAACCATTAGCTCAACTGTCCCAAGGCCACTGCTAAACCCCTGACCCTAAGCTCCAGGTCTACATGACTTTTAAACACGTCCAGGAATATGATTCAACCCCTTCCCTAGGCAGCCTGTTCCAAGGCCTGATGACCTTTTCAGGGAAGAAGGTTTGCTCCTGTTCAACCTAAACTCCTAGTGCAACTTGAGGCCATTTCCTCTTCTTACTTGTGAAAATATACATTTACCAAACAGATGGATCTTATCTTTAGTTATAGGACCAGCCTTACATTACAAGTGGGAGCTTGTAATGGAAAGTTAAATTGGGTCGTTAGGATCATCTGAGGTTTTATTTCCTCCAAGATTTCTGGATTTGTGCAAAATCCAAACAGAAAAAAAAGAGAACAATGTAAGCCACTGCGTATGAAGAAGACAGGACATGTGCTTGAAAAGCTGAACAAATTGTCTTTTCTTTGATCCAGAAGTAACTAGTGATTCTCTATAATAAAGCACAATTTTTTTCTATGAAGATAAACTGTAAATTATTGATCTAAAAGTCATTACTTTGTTTATGGAAACTCATCAGCCATATTGATGTAGCAAATAATAAAAACACAAGGGGTCTTATTGAGGTATCACACAAAGGTCCCTACTGAAAATAATGGTCTGCCTAAACCAGTTCATTATCTGATTATGTATTTTTTTAATAGGGGGATGTCTTCTTACTTTTTAGCAAAGGTATTTTGCTAAATAATGCATTATTATTTAGCCAAATAATAGCCAAACACTGGATACAGGTTTAGCAAGGGAAAATAAATGACTTAGTCCTCTAGGCCAGCTAAGACTAAAATTTTACACTTACGATCCTCAAAAAAAGACTCCCAGCATATTTACCATGATATAAGTAGTGGACACCTGATACTACCTACCTCAGAAACAATCAGCACTGGCAGTCCCAGCATATGGTAATCCCACCAGGCATTTTCAATTAATTGAAATCATTTTTGATTTTAGCTTTGACATTGATGCCACTGGCTGAGGTCTGTCTGGCACATCTCTCCCATTTAAAGCGACAAACAAGGTTAAGCTTATCTCACAACACTTTGTACTGATTAATCAGGCTCAAATGCCTGAAACTACTTTTATGAAAGTAGTTTGAAATTCTGTTCATGTTTTCTGGTTACTAAACAAGAGGCTGTCCCACAGTTGCCTTGCTCAGATTGAGATATGCATTATTTTTTTGTTTTGGCCAATGAAATTTGAAAAACAGCCCCTAAGACAGCAGTTAGTGATGAAATGTTCTCTCCCATGGCCTAGTTGAGAAGAAGCAAATGCAGCTGCACAGAGGAAGAGGTCTGAAAACTTTTTAATAGCAAGAAAATTATTGAAGTCCTTTAACTGAAATGCTGCCTGTTCTGTAAGAGGATAGGAAATTTGTCAGTGTATTATACTGCATTTTTCTCCAAAATAAACTACAGCTAGCACAGCTGGAGGTGACAGAAGTATATCCAAAATACTTCTTCAGGAGCACTTCTTGCTCTCCAACCCAGCTGCTAAATCATTCAGTTCCTTTTCCATTCACAGCAGGTAGCACTAGACAGCTTCTACCTTCTCAGAGGGATCCTCGGCTCTCATCATCCTGTAGTTAATTACAAGGACCTGATATGATTAAACAAACCCTTATTTTGCCAAACCCCAACATACTAATATCTTACACTCCACGAAAAACCTTATCACATCCTCTTAACTCTGGTTTCTCCTAGAACATGTGTTGTCCTACCACTCTCTCCTCTGAACAAAGTAGGAATCTTGGAGGGAGAACCAGTCACTAAAGGTAACACCGAAAAGCAACGGGTTCAAACAAAACTTGCCCTGACAGCCTTCCTTCCACTATTTCCTTTATTTTTTTGAAATATAGTACTTATATATTATAATGTTTCATTGAATTATCATATAAATTACATTTAAATTTAATAGCACATGAGTACATATAACTGTAGCTGTACCATTTACTTCTGGTTTAATTTAATGTTACAAATCTATTGTCAAACATTATTATTATTATTATTATTACAGAATTGTAATTGTGGCTAAGATGCTTATTGAATATAGTTGCAGCTATAAGCTACAGGTACAGCTTACTGAATGTAATAAACTTACAGAGACAAAGGTTTATGAAAAGAAGTAAGTTTTGCTGTCCACATGATGTCATCAAACAGCTTGCTCGTGAGAATTTTATAAAAAGCCCCAAAGGTTAAGAGATCTTTACAGCACTTACTTTCTCTTTAATGTAGTTCCTATAATAACAACCGCTGCTCTGTTTCTTCAGACTTTCTCCTTTCCTCTTTTTTCCCCACTATTTTCTTTTTTTACAGTTCTCCGCTTTTCTCCACCCACTGGAGTGATTTATTCAGCTGGGCCATTTGAAGTCTAATGAATTTGATTATTAAATTCAGGACATTATCGTCTTCTGTTTCACTGTGTTGGAAGCAAAAGCAGTTTCATTCACAAACATGATGTGTTCTTGGTCTGTGGCTGGAGGCCAGGGCTCCCAGCATGGCTGTGCTTTCTGTCTGCTGCTGGAGAAGCACCTTGGAGGGCGGGAGGACACAAGTCAAGGGCTGTAGATGACAAGTTTCTGCTCCACCAAGAGAGATGCCAGCTCTCTCCCATTCCTCTGGTTGAATCTGGAGGAGCTCTAGCGTCCTTCACCCTCAGCTTGTGCAAGTCATAAGGAGCAGGAAACTAACAACACAAACACAAACATGGTGGGATTGGATTAAATGATCTCTAGAGATCCCTTCCTAATCCAATAGTTGTGTGACGGGATGTAACACACAAGTGATATGTGCAGGACAAGGAAGGGAGCTTTGGCTGAATGTTGTGTTGAAAGCAGATTTGCTGTAAATGTTTGTTTGTCTCTCAGGTCTTTGCAGATCTCTTAGTACAGAATCACTAGTGATCAAAGAAATCTCATCCCATGGGAATTCATCCCTGAGCCATAGGTTTGGCATGTAACTCAGAAATTCATTGTTCCTCTACACAGCAGTCCCACACGCTATCTTTTGCTTCCAGAGCTGCTTTCCATCCTGCCTTTGTATTCCAGAAAGGCCAGAATGGAGCTATACAAGGCCCTCTTGCACAGCAATGTCTTCAACGCTACTCCAAGGATGGCCCTACAGCTGCAAAGTTTCTACAACAGCCATTCAGGGAGCAGCCTGCTCAAATACAGTTTAGGAAAGTAAGGAAACATCAAGCTGTTCAGACTGTGAGTCCATCCCAAATACTGCATGGTCCTCTGAACAGTGTCTACTGAAGTAGATTTGGGGTACTGATGTTAAAAACCCTCTCCAGGCACTGAACTGAGAATGATTCAACAAGATTCAGGACTTTTAGCTCCCACAGCTGAATTTTCAGCTATTTGCACAAGGCTGGAGCAGATAATTTCTAACATGTGGGGCTTTATTAGCTGCAAGCCAGATGCTTTGTATTGTCTAAGTATCATAACCCAAAGGAAGAAAATCCTTTACTGGATGTGGCTGGAATCTTCCATATTTAGATGGGGGTTTACTCTTTACCCATGAAGGTTCTCATGAAGAGAAGACATGTTCCTTGCCAGGGTATTTCGTAGAGGATATAAAATCTCAGGCACTGGGCTGAGTGATCCTCCCTCTCATGCCCATTTCCATGTGGTCTACTTCCCAGTCCACTCACACCCAGCTGACAGCTACGAGAATCCCCAATGAAGGGAAATACCTAACTGCTTTAGTTCTTTTATGGGTTTTTCCAATGGGAGATGGGGGGAGGAGTACAAATCCTAAGTTGAAGAAAGCAGAGAAGGCTAGGAAAGGAAGGAATGTATTCTACATGAGCTAACAAGGATTTAAAGGGCCCTTCCAGGTTATGGGAGAGCCTGGGAAACTATATTTGTCCGGCATTTGGGGAGGAATAACACTAGGTGCCAGTACAGGTTAGGGATGGTCCTACTGGATAGCAGCTCTGTGGAGAAAGATCTTTGAGTCCTAGTGACCAGTAAGTTAACTGTGGGACAGCAATGTGCCCTTGTGGCCAAGAGGGCAAATGGTATCCTGAGGTACATCAAATGCATCCAGCAGGTGTAGGGAGTCTCTACTTCCCCTCTTCTCTGTTGAGATTGCACCATCCAGTTTTGGGCTCCCCAATTCAAGCGAGACAGGGTATCTACTGGAGAGAGTCAGATGAAGAGCTACAAGGATGATTAAGGGACTTAAGCATCTCCTCTGTGAGGAAAGACAGAGAACTGGGTCTGTTTAGTCTTATGAGGAGAAGACTGAGAGGAGATCTAAATAATGTCTATAAATATCTTTGTGGTGGGTGTCAAGAGGAAGGGGTCAGTCTCTTTGCAGTGGTACACAGTAATAGGACAAGAAATAATGGGATAATTAGAACATAGGAAGTTCCATCTCAACATGGGGAGAAATTTCTTTACTGTGAGAGTGACAGAGCACTGGGACAGGCTGCCCAGAGAGGTTGAGGAGTCTTCTGCTCTGGAGACATTCAAGACCTGCCTGGATGTTTTCCTGTGTGTCCTGCCCTAAGGGATCCTGCTTTGGCAAGGGGGTTGGACTAGAGCATCACTAGAGGCCCCTTTCAGCCTCTAATATTCTATGATTTTGTTTCACAGAATCCATTTCTTTCCATCTTCTTTTCACTGAGTAGCATGTTTGATTCTTCTAGAAAATTCTCTTCTGGCCAACTACTGGCTGAAATTACGGATTCACAGTTTTCTTACAAGTTACTTGCATTACTCTGATTAGTTTGTGCAGAGGAATTCCTGCCCTTGATGCAAAGTAATTACTGTTTTTGAAGCCAATGGAACCCTTCACTGCCCTAAGAATTAAAGGTTAAGGCCCTATACTTGTACTCTCTTATGCCACTGCATGATCTAAATGAGATTAGAATAATAAATCCTGATTTATTATGAGAGCTTTATTTAGATGTGTTTTGAGTATGAGGTCTGTATCAGGATTACAAGTGAAATCAAACATGCCTGGGCACAGAGGAAGCCCAACAATGAAAGGACATTTTTTCCCTTGAGAAAAATTGGTTACCAGCCCTCTGTTTGGCTTTTGCCAGAGTGCTAAATGTTGAATGGCACAAGGTGCTGGAACCCAAAGATGGTGACATAGTTCATGTCTTGGAGATGAGCCCACACTGAGGGAAGGATGGAAGTGCCCCATCAGCAGTATTTTTCAGGGCTAATTACTCATGTTCTGCAGTGCAGTAGCACTCAAAAAGCTTCAGACAGAAGGTTTTCAGAACCCAAAGGCCATTGAGAAATTACAGTTTTGGATTTAATGTCTATTGCATCCACCATGTTGAGCAGGCACTGGTTTAGGTGCCTGCCCTGTAGTTAAATCAGATTCCTGAACGTGTTTGAAAGGAATGTCGATACTTCTCGGTGACCTGATGACCATCTTTCATCAGGAAACCTAACAGTGTGTCATGTAATGCCCCAAACTGCAACAGCCTAAAGATCAGATGCAGAAGTTGTGTTCTTGTAATCTGTCTTCTCTACAAACCACATTACTAAAGGCTTCACAGGAATTTGCCTGCCAAAAATAAAAAAAATTAATAGAAATGAGCTGGTATTTCTGCAGGGCACAAAAAGAAGGAGGAGGTGTAAGCGCTGTGAGAAATTTGGGTGAATTAAATCATCATGAATTCCCCAATGTCTCTATCTTTTGTCTAAGAGTCTCAATAATCCCACTCTCCACCAGCTCACTGATAGCTCTTGTGCAACAGCAGATTTCTGTCCCGCTTGTTTGCTGAGTAGTAATAGCAAGAATTATTTCCTTCCACAAGTTGTCAAATTTTGTGATCGCAGGGCTCATGGAGTGCAGAACGAAAGAAAAAGTTGAATCAAAATACAACTTTTTCTTTGGCTTGCCAGGAGAGAGCCTCTCTGCTAGGTCTCGCTGGATTGGAGCTCAGTGAAACAGCCTTTCACAGTTGTGCAGATAATTTTAGAAGGAGGACAGACTTTAATATCCACCTACCTTCGAGTACTCAGAGCCAAGTATTTGTAAGAAGCACAATCCAAGAATTCATGGACTATCAAGAGAATGAAAATCCTGCCAGTATAACTGAGAACAAGCTCTCTGGACTACCAAAGGCCAGATGAAAGGACATTTTTTCTCTTTCAAAGATGAAAGTCAAAGATGAAGATGGTTCAGTATCTAACAGACTCTTACATTACTTTCTTTTCTCAATTTCCTGGAAGTGCTTTTTTCTGAGAAACTTCTTGAACTGCAAAATAGCCAAGGTCACAGGGTGCTGAGTGATTTAGCACACATTGATTCCCTGCTGTTGCTTGTCAGCAAATTCATTAACTGCAAGGGACTTCAAAGATGGGAACTCTAAACCTCTGCTCAGGAGCAGGCCCAGCAGTTCAACATGCAGAATCCAGACACTTTCTGTTATCTGTCTTTGTTACGGCAAGTCAAATAGCAGTGGAATAGCCTAGATAAGCAACTTTTTAAAGCCATGAGCTCCAATCAAGTTTATTCCTTTGGACACTGACCCATTCAAAGAAAATGGTAATCTCCAAATCTCCTGGAGTTGCTCAGTATCCCTAGACAGCATCAGGAGTGTGCTGAAGACCAAGCAGAACTTCTTAAGCACTGGAGAGTTGCACAGGAAGTTCAGACCTTCGAGCTCATCAAGTCCATCCATGAGCCCAACTGTCCCAAGGCCACCACTAAACCCTGTCTTCAAGCTCCATATCCACATGACTGCTGCAATGCAGATTTTCCCAACCAACCTTAGTTTATTTACCACAAGGACAAAGATTCTGTGACACAGAACCCATCTGTGTGACCACTGGCAACACATGAGCAAGAGAGCAGCAGCTTTCTTTGGCTGTCTACAACATACTTCCCACAAAGTGGGAGTTAGCAGCCACAGCAATGGGAGCTCACTGAGTGGAAATGGGTTCCTGTGTCTCTGTATATTTTGTGGTACACTTCAGGCCCCTGGAAGCCTTAAAATCACAGTGTTTTTGCTGATGGCACATCTATGGAAGCCTTTACCCTCATTTAGCACACTAAAGTCTTCTAGAAGAAATTGTGAAGAGTTGCTTTAGGTCACTGATAAAAGGCAATAGAGTGCTTATGGCTACCACAGGTTAATGTTAGCCACAAGCATCTCAGTTTGTGCTGAGAGCAGAGAGGTCATGTGTAAGCTGCTGAATTCATTATCACTGTACTCTGCCCTCTAGATAGTGCATGCTGCACTGGGGCTGTATGGATCAAGGTAGTTAGTGGACTACTGAGCAACTGGGAAAGGCTAGGGAGAGGTTTTCCTTAGCTGCTAGAAGGAAGTATGTATCTGTCTGAGGGAGATGCTTTCCGGATGTGGGAGACTGAGCCATCTGCAGGATGTATTTACATATGTGTTGTTGTGTCTATGTTGTTTGTTATACAGATTGTCTAAACACCTGGCCCTTTATCTCCCCACCACCACCCGCCCCGCCCCAGTCTTGCTTAATGAATGTGGTGGCCTGAGTACAGGTGGCTTGTCTGACAAACATTTCTCAGTGACTACTCAAGTTTTCTATATGAAGTCAGTTTTACTTCTTTTCTGGGAAACATGCAGGGTCTAGGAGCTGGTGCTAATTTAAAACTAAGTCCATGCTTATTTATGTTGAAGCCAGAAAAGCCTCTTCCTGTTCAAGGCGTGGGACACATTTTGTACACATATGTGATTTCTAGTGATTGGACATTTCTCATCCTCTCTCCTCTTTCTTGTGTGTTCTCTGTATTTCTATACAAAGTCAAATCAACACAGCCACTGGGTGCTGGGTGCTGCTTTGTAAGCTGTTTGTACAGTATTTTAAAATCTGGCCTTAAAATAATATCAAGACATCTTTAGTAGAAGTGACCTGATTTACAGAAACCCACAGATCTCTTTCCAGTCAATGGGAGCTGAGTTTGCTCAGCACTTTTAAAATCAAACTGCTCACTTTTCGGTGCCCAAACATGGAGTTTTGAATAAAGTTTAAAGTGTTCGGTGTTGGTATTTTAGGGCAGGAGGGGCTTCACGTAGAGATCTTTTAAAAGCACTACCCAACTTTATATATGCTGCATTTATATAAATAAGCACAACTATCATAGTTGCTGTTTTTTCCACAAAATAGCAGTTCTGAACTCCTCTTGGGGTGAGGCATTAATAGAGGAAAGCATATCTGCAAGCCCTGAACACTGTTAGTCCACTATGTGGACTCTTTCACTAAAGCAATCTTTTTTTCACAGTTCACCAGGCATGTGGGGTCCTCCCTGGGGATTATTCTAACAAGCACTTCTCGTAATTTTCCTAAAAACAATAGGGCAAAGCATGGCAGTGCTGCAGCCGTAACCAAGGTTATCTTTTATAAAGCTTGTTATTTGTGGTCTGTACATGACCTAGAAGCACATGAAGCATTTTCTGCATATTACAAGTGTCTAAACCACTCCATTTCGGTTCTCACTTCTCACTCCCCTGAGTCAAGCCAGCAGCCTGCCATAGCAGCTATTAATTTGCAGATTTAATCCCAAAGGCACATCTGCACGCTTGTGAGAAGCCACGTCTGGTCAGCTGTTGCCACAGCGATGGCACAACTAGACATCAACGGAGGAGAACCTGGAGCTGTATGTAAGCTTTGGGGAATTAGTGTGTTCAGGGGTTTTGTTTAATTTCTGTATGTGTTACATCTGGAAACCTTGATGTGACTTCTCTAACAAAACAACATGAGAAGAACAAGATACAGGACGTGTTTGACTTGCTCTGCATCGATTTGCTGTGCAAAATCTGTATTTCCCTATAAACAAGAAAAAGTTTCTGCAATGCAGAGCCAACAGCCTGTCACAGTGGTTTGAAATTTCAGGAGGGCTTAAAATTATTCCTAAAGAAGTGCAACGAAGTGGGAACCAACAAAAAACTTCCCTACAAAGACCCAGTGCAGCTGCCAGTGGGAAAACACCAGGTACTTGCTGCTTGTCAAAAATAGACCTGAACTCGTTTAACACCCACATAATTTTCCTTAAGGAGAAAAAGCGTTACAAGATTTTAAAAAGAGCCGTGAAGCCTTTGTGGAGCTGGGGGATAAAGATTGGGGCTGGAGCCATCGGCACAGGGCAGCTCTCTGCGCCCTTCCCTGCCAACCGCTGACAAAGGCAGCCCTAATGAATCACTCTGAATTGTGATCATGTGCTACCAGCCCGCAGCGAGCTGCCAAAGAGGAAGTGCAGCTTGTTTTCTTTCATTTTCTTGATTCCTATGCTGTAGGAAGATGAAAGGAGACGGAGGAGGAGGCAACAGCGGCAGCCCAACTTAATAAATAATTCTGACGATTCCCGGTATCAAATGGAGGCCCCCGAGTGGGACCCGCTGAGGAATGACAGCCTGCCGCCCACCCTGACGCCGGCGGTGCCTCCGTTCGTCAAGCTGGGCCTGACCATTGTGTACACGGTGTTTTACTCCCTGCTTTTCGTCTTCATCTACGTCCAGCTCTGGCTGGTCCTCCACTACCGGCACAAGAGGTTCAGTTACCAAACTGTATTTTTGTTTCTGTGCTTGTTTTGGGCTTCCCTTAGGACCGTCCTCTTTTCGTTTTACTTCAAAGACTTTGTTACAGCCAATTCTCTCAGCCCCTTCATCTTCTGGCTTCTCTACTGCTTCCCAGTCTGCCTGCAGTTCTTCACCCTGACCCTGATGAATCTGTACTTCACGCAGGTAAGCAACAGATAGCTGGTTGATTTGTTCAAGTCTGGTGGGACAAGTAAAGCATTGCTTTGTATGAACTGGGCTGCCAGTGCACCTCGGCAAAGCAGAAAGCTAATTTCAGCTACTTAGCGGGGAATTTTAACTTCAGGTCTGTAGGCAGGTGGTCAGGGGAAAGTGGAGCCTGTCAGATCCCCTGTCTGCTGTCTCTTAAGTGGATGTCTGTATGTGTAAAAAATTTAAAGTTGGAGGGGTGGGGAAGGGATGTATTGCAGAGCTTGGACGCTCAAAATGCCCTTCTATTATTATTCTTTATTATTCTTGCCATTCTTATTAGACTTCATAAACCTCCTGGCTTAGCAGACCTGCAGTCAGAACTGTGATTTTTAATTTTGCTGATCCACTGCCAGCTCCCCCACCCCTCATTCCCCCCCTGATAACATGTTTCTAAGTGAGATTTCATTCTGTGCATCACAAACACTGTTGATTGAGGACTACTGTGGACTCCCATAAGGATCTGTATTACAAATCCCAGTGACTGTGGACCCCAGTAACAGCTGTGCAGAGATACCCCCTCTGTTTCAAGGACATTGTGATGTGATGATAAATTAGCTGAATAGCAGGGTAAGGGACATAATATCTCCATTTCAGAAAGAGGTCTTGAGAAGGTGCATGTGGTACAGACAGTCAAGAAGCCAGAAGAATTAGGCTGCACAAAGCTCCAGGTTGCTGCAATTATATTGGCTTGGAGGTATTTATGGTGAGCTTGGGTATGTTGGCACTGAGTTGCAGGATGGGATATTGGCATGCTGGGGCAGGGAAAGGCTGCCGGGCTTGCCTGAGATCTCACAGGAAGCTTACAGGAGGGCAGGGACTGCATTCTGTATCTCCCCTATCCCACTCCACCACCTGGAGCAGTAAGCCACATGTGCACTCAAATGACCCTTACCAAAGTCTCCTTTCCTAGTGCAGGAGTAGTTGGTCAGGAGAGCACCAGCCATCCCTGCAGCACCTCTGGCAGTGCTGTTTTGGGTGTTGCTGTAAGCTCCACTAGAAAGCAGCCCGGTGCCTGTGTCTGGGGGCTTCTGTTGGCATTTCACAGTGCTCAGCAGTGATTACAGACCTGTCAGTTCTCAACAGCCTGGCTGGAGAGATCAGACTGCTTGTGAGAGCTGCCATCCCACAGCTGGAAAAGCAGCCATAGTGAGTATGACAGCTCTAAGAGGATCACTTGAGTTGCAGAGGGTATTAAATCCTTAGGAGCACATATACAGTGCTTCACTTTTCTGGTTTTGGTGTCTGAAACACCTGCTAATTCACCCCACTGCACTCCCTGGGATTTGAGATATAATAAGGGATTACAGGAAGCTTTCATCTACATGCTGCTTGAGTCCAGCTTAGGCATGTGGAGACCTTGCTTTATCCCATTGCTATTGTGAGAGTCATTTGATAGTGGTAAAGTTTCCCAGGGGCAAACGTCCATCGTGGCACAGTCAGTCCCCATCCCAGTGGCTGGGATGATGTCATAGCCCTAGGTCAGATCTTCTTTCAGACACACTCACAGGGCTGACATGTAAGTCTGGAGGCAGAATGCAGCATTGGGGCTTTTTGCAGTCTGCATCAGGGGCACAGCAGTCTGCACCAGAATGCCAGCGCTTGGGGGGGTAGTGTTGCAGGTAACCGGTTCCTTTGGTCTAAGGAAGTCCTACGAGGAGGGCACAGAACATGCACGCATATGTCCTTTTAACTTATTTTTGGCATTGCTGCCTGATGTCATTCAGGAAGTCAGTGGCTGGAAACAGCAAAAACGTGAAGGCTATTGTTTCTGCTTTTGAGGCAGTTTCTGCTTTGTCACTGTGAGCCTTGTGATCTTCCTATGTGACCCTCTGCAAGAGACTACTGTAACAGTCACCTGTCCTGAAGAACTGTCATGAAGCTTTTGAGCTTGGGACAGTTGGGTCGGTGGTTGAACTCAATGATCTTGAAGGTCTTTTTCAGCCAAGATGATTCTGTGCTTTGCAAGAGACTTTTCAGAAGTTGTAATGTGCATCATAATCTTTCAGGACTGTGGGCCTCTGTAGACAGACAGGTTATTGATATGGTTGTTTGCTTTAAAGCCATTTGCTTCTAGTGAAATCTTGTCTCAAATGCCTCTTCAGCCCAAACAAAAGAAATAGAAGCACAGCCATTGTACAAATGTAAGACACTGAATAAGTTCAGATATTTTTAATTCAGTGTTATTAAGTCTTTACTTCTAACCATCATAAGGTGGTTTAGCTTGAAATTCAGCATCTTCTTGAGACCATATATCCCTTGTGCATTTAGCTTTCTGCAGCAGACAAGCAAGAACTAGTATGAAAGGGGAGGGGAGAATTTTCTTTGCAGCAAAGGCTTGTAACCTCACAGACCTGTTCAGAAACCACTTCTAACCCTTTTTTTCTCCAGAAGACAAGCAAGAAGAGTCTGTGGCTGTGCTTCACTGCTATTTCACTGCTGCTTAGCTAGAGGGAAAGAAGTGATCTGTGCATAGTATAGGAAGAAGGGACTGGAGGAGACCTTATGGGTCTCTGGAATTTGCAGGTATTTATCATCAGCACCCCACCATTTCTAAATGTGGCACTGCCAGAAAAACTTAGAGACCCAGATATGAAAAGAAAAAGTGCCTGAAAAAACCCTACTGGCCAAGCACAGAAACAAATTTGGCAAGTGCCTGAGGGTGTTTTCAGAATAATAAGCACCTTTGAACCTGACAGAAAGTTAGCCACAACTATTCTCCTTTTATTAGGTACCCCAAAGCAACAGGGATGCAAATCTCCACTGGATTTTATGTGTAGCAAATAAGCCGTGGGGTGACGGCAGCTCGGCAGGGGTTGTTCCCACACCAGGATCACTGTCTGCAGATGCAGCAGAAGGAGTTGTAATGGGGCAGGTCAATATATCAGGAGACTTGTGAATGGGTAGTCATAATCAAAACAGTTTTGACTCAAAATCTTTGGATTAAGAGCCAAATTTGGGGTCCTTTGTTGCGGTCTTATCCTGCCTAGGACATGGTAGAAAGGTGCTGCAGATCAGACATGTAACATTATCTCCTCTCAGAAATCCCATGCCAGAGAAAATCAGTGTGCTTTATCGTGACAAAGCTACATTTATTAATCCTGTGTCTGTATTCTGCAGGAAAATAATCAGATGTGACCTACCCTCAAGATAAGCCTCTGTCTAGTTAATGGTAGTAAGAATGAGAAGGATTTCTCATCTGGAAAACAAGTGAAAAAACATCTCGAAAAAACCTCATCAGATTTATGGGCAAAAGTGTAAAGAGGCTCTGGGAAATAAAATCAATCGTCTATTTTCATATGTTTGTGTGTGAGAGCAGTGGCAGAGAAAGGCTTGCTCACTTTGTCCTGTTTGCTCAGACTGTTTCCCTGGGGAACTGGATGCAAATGAAGCAGGAGGGAGGGTTACGGACGCAAAAATCAAGGTCAAGGCCAAAGGCCGTGAGCTGTAGGGGATGCTGGAAATCCCAGGCCTCCCCTGTGGCCAGGCTCAGCAAACCATCTGGGGGGCTGTAAATTTAATCCTCATGCTGAGAACTCCTCCAGAACCTAAGGAACATGGTGCTGAGCTTAAGATGTGTGAGGCAGTATGGGTGGAGAAGGGCTGGTAGGCAGATTTACCTCTCCTTCCTCCTCTCAGCCATCTCTGCCTTTTTCTCCGGCAGGCAGATTGAGACGCTCACCCTGCACCCCAGGCAGGGCTGATCAAATCAGGGACTTTAAAATTAAGAGAAATTGTTCACAGTCAGACAGATTATATAGAGGGGAGCTGGTCGTGCTGGAAGTGCCTGGAAGGGCTGGGTGAAACCAGCACGAGGCTTCTGGAGAGGTTACGTGTGTTTCAGTGGACTTTCAGAGAACTCTTCCTCACATTACTGGGGACAGCATTTCAAATCAATACCACCAGTGAGAGTGCCATAGAATGATTAAGGTTGGAAGGGACCTCCAAGATCTTCAAGTCCAACCAAGAACAGAGAGGGGTTTTTGTTTGAAAATATACTTGGGTTTTTTTAGTAGAAATAAAGATGCTATAGATTGTAAAACTTATTACTAATTAGAAGCAAGGGGTAGATGTATGTGGATCTACTTAGGAGTTTACCTGCAGATGGTAAAGCATCACCAACTAGGGGGACTGTCAGCCCCACAGTAGTCACTGTCCTTTGCACAGGGCTGGGTGTGGTAGCGAGTTGTGTTGCCCATGTCTGTATGACTTACAAACCCTGTAAAGTTTAGAGAGTAGAGAGAAAACTTACTGGGGGGATCCAAACCAAATGAAAGAAGGAATATGGGAGAAACAGAGATAGAAGAAGAAGGTGGTGCTGGGACTGGAGGATACACTGCAGAGGAAAGGTGAATGTTTGAATTGGCACCCCTGGATGTATTTACAAATTATGTAGATCTGGAGCTCAGGGTTCAGCGGTGGCCTTGGGACAGCTGGGTTAATGGTTGGGCTCGATGGTCTGGAAGATCTTGTCATACCTGAATGATTCTATGTAGTGATGGTGAGGAGCTCTGGGTCTGTGTGAGGTCATGTCCATATTTTCAGGGTGCGAAGAGAAGTTTACATAGAAGGACAAAGGAAGAACAGGGCCATGGTGAAAGGCACGGGGAAGGAAAAGTATACACTCTGCTCCTTATGGAGCAATTGTGCAATGTGAACTGGTAAATAAACTTCATTCCTGTGCAGAGGACCAGCTTGAGACATATTCAAACACTTCACACACAGTTGAGGCTTTTTGGTGAGCTGGGCTGTGGCGCCTGTAAAAGTGCTGCCATCACTGGGGGTTCCTGCCAGTTTCCGCTAAAGCAGAGCATGTGTGGAAAATTGCTCAGTGAGGTGTTATTTTCTTTTGCTCTGGGAATACATGACTTGGCTTTGGCACCTTCTTCACTGATATTTATGGGGCCAGAGTGACTTCTGATTTAATTTTCATAACTGTAGCTAGAACCCCCTTAAGCTACAGCAGCCTGGCCCTGTCTGTGTTCTCTTCTGCTCAGCAACTCTGCAGAGCTCTCTGTAGCCAAATGGTGACCGACTCTCATGGTATCCTCACTGCTCCTCAGCTGGGACCTGCTAAAATGGCTTTAAGGTCAGCTGTTCACATCAGTTCCTGTGACAGGAATTTTCTCTGGCATATGAAGGGCTCTTTGGAGTACTGCTGCAGTTTTTGATGCCAGATATATACCTTAGGCAGAGTGGAGGAGGGAGGGGGAGAATCTCTTCTGAGGTTTCCAGTCCTCTGGCAAAAACAAGGAGTCAGAACAGGTTATTTCTCCTTTAAAGAACAAGAAAGAAGGGGAATACTTTAAAGAAGAACAAGAAACCCTTTAGACACTAGAAAATCAGCAAAGATTTTTCACATTGCTATTAATTCTGTGTCTCCCTGAAAGGTCTTATTTAAAAGTCTGTCTTCTGCCTGCTGCTGAGTCTATTCTTAGGAATAGCCTGGTTTGCTCTGGTTTGCTGGAAGCCTTGCTCCGATGACTCAGATAGTGACTGGAAGATTTCTCAATGCTGTTGTGGGGAGGGGCCATTGAGCAACCAGGCTCTTGAACTAAATGACTGCAAAAAGCAGAAAAGCTGCACCCACGCACGTAAGGGATATTGAGGCCAGCTCCTGACATCCTCACAGCCGCTGAGCAGCCCTTTATTCCGTGACAATCACACTGCTTCCAGCAAGGCTACTGGTAGCTAAGTGCCCACCGGTGTTTAAACAAGATTCAGGCAAAGGTGACAGAACTTTGCCTGTGTCTCTGTCTGGTGGTGAGTGAGTAAGAGTGTCCATGCCCTATAAGGGCAGCTGTAATTCTAAGTAGCCCAACATCTTTATGTGGTGTTCATGTTCTTTCTTGATGGTCATTTTGCTCTGATAAAATTCAGCAGCTTTTATCATCTGGGAGAGGTTCACCAGGTGTGGAATCACCATATTAGAAGGGTTTGGTGACGTTGCATTTGGAGATCCTGTTGGATCCCTAATTGTCCAAAGAACTTTTGATGAGTGGGGGAGCTTCAGAATGGTTTATGTGATAGAAATGGTCTGTGACACTTAGGGGTGAGCAGGTCCTCTTTGGAGATTCCCAGGAGACGATATCCAGCAATTCTGTTCAGTGCTACTCCTCAAACTTAACAGTACAACATGTAAGTGCTGCTCTTAACAGGTGTGGACTGTGGAACGGCCCTAGAGACAAGTTTTACTTGTTCAGTTTCACTGAGGTCAGGAATCTCTTTCTTCTTGCTTGCCCACAGAGTCTTCCAGAATAAGCAGAGCAGACAACAAGTCCAGTACAAAAAGCATCCAGGGAGGATTTGGAATCCCAGCTCTTCTCTGAAAATCTCTCAGGCCCTCTGTGCACCACAGAAACCTGAATACTCACAAGTCTCTTGTACCTATGCTCTCATAGAACCACAGAATCATTAAGGTTGGAAGAAGCCTCCAAGATCATCAAGCCCAACACCACCATGCCCACTAAAACATATTTCCAAGTGTCAAATCTACACATTTTATGAACATCTCTAGGGAAGCCAACTCCACCACGTCCCTGGGCAGATTGTTACAATGCTTGACCACTCTGCCAGTGGAGAAATGTTCCCTAGCGTCCAATCTAACACCCCCAGCCCCCCCACTCCAGTGCAACAAGAGGCCATTTCCACTCATCCTATCACTAGTGACTTGGCAGAATAGACCAACCTACACTTCTCTCAAACCTCCTTTCAGGTAGTTGTAGACAGCAAGAAGGTCTCCTCTTAGCTTCCTTTTTCTTCAGGCTAAATAACCCTAGTTCCCTCATAAGACCTGCCCTCCAGACACTTCATTAGCTTTGTTGCACACCTCATGTGTGCAACAGCACCTCAATGTCGTTCTTGTATTGAGGTGCCCAAAACTGAACCCAGTACTTGAGACGAGGCCTCATTAGTGCTGAGTACAGGGCAACAATCACTTCTCTAGTTCTGCTGGCTACACTTTTTGATAGCAAATAGACCAACAGCAAACTTCTTCCTGAACGCCTGTGAGAGCTCACAACCCAGGAATTTGAAGAATGAATCACAAAAATCCTCACTGCCAGAGAAGTTAACTATTTGAAAAGGGTGTCAGTGGCGACAGAGAATTTTTGGGGATGTTTTACCCACACCTTCTCAATTTTCTTTTCAGATATTATTTTTCTAGAGTCTTCTGAAAAGCTCTGTGTTCTCTGCTGGTTCAGCTTGATGTATCACCAAAATAATTTCCATGTCCAAGCAGCTGGTGATGGTGAATAGGAGTTAAATGACAAGTTGTTCCAGCAGCCCTGGAGCAAGATAATCTTGATTTTTTTCCCAGTGTCACACCTGATTTTGAGCTGGTTCCACAACTGGGATGTTTCTTAGGATACTTTGCTGCTCACACTTTCTCATAATGGGTGATGAGTAGGATCATTGCATATGGTTCTGCTCACAGAAGCATTCAAGGCCAGGTTGGGTGGGGCTCCGGGTAACCTGGTCTGATGAGAAGTGTCCCTGTCCATGGCAGAGGGATTGGACCTGGATGATCTCTAAGGCCCTTTCCAACACAAATCATTCTGTGATACATCAGATCAATTTATTGGGATCTTAATTCTCTTGGATCACTAGTTTTTAGGAGGGTGATAATAGAGCATGTCTCTGATGCTTCATGCAGTATGCTTTTGCACCAGTTTTCTGACTGAAATATTTGAAGATTATCGAGGGGATAAGTGGTTTGACAAGCAGATGCAGTGTTACAAATACTCAGGGATCATGTGAGTCCTGTTTCCTTGGGAAAGCATGAGAATCATAGCAATTATGCAAGCCATACTGAAGGGCATGCAAAACCAAGTGAAATGGATGAGGCAGACTAGCCTGAGGAGAAAGCAATTAGGAAACAACCTAGAATAAGACATACAGCATGGTTTTGTTTTGTAATACCAGTGACCATTGTGCTTTAGTGTTGGTTTAAATGGACATTCATAAACTGAGTGCTTGGAATCCATGTTAGCTTATGAAAGAGCAGAGATGCTTTCCTGTAGTATTTTTTAAAATAAGATCTAGAATATTCTAATCTATTTTTGCATACTTTCTGATGGTGAATAAACAACTGCAACTGGTATATAAGGAAATACTAGATGCACTGCTGTATCCCAGAAAACATGTCAGTATTTCATCTTAAGGTGACAATTGGGCCTGAAAGTCTCTGTGAGAATGCATATTGTTGGATAGCAGACAGCAGAAGACAAGCGTACCTCAAACAGTGTTGGTTCTCATTGGCATGCTTTTGGCAATGAAACATAGGTACAGGCATGTATATCCCATTTTAGGCCAGGGTACTATAATGGCTCTTCATGGGACCAGAGCATGTGACCCAACACACCAGTGTGACCTGGTTTGTATGACCAACATGTACTGTTAGGTCATGGAAGAGCCCAATAGTCTCTCATCTCTGTGGCACCATTCTGACATCCAATTCACATTATGTGAATACTGGTATGGGACTTTATTCCCAAACCAGACTAAGTGAAAACAATGGCGTGGACAATTAGCATACAAGTGCATAATGATTGCCTGCTGAGTGCTTTAAGGAGAAGCAATAAATGCAAATCTGTTCTGTAAAGAAACCTATCATTACATTACCTGTGACCTGTGAGACAGGATTCCTGTAGCTCACTGCATCTTGCATAGCTTACACGTATCCCTGTATTTCTCTTTTGCAGGTGATTTTCAAAGCTAAGTCAAAATACTCCCCAGAGCTACTGAAATACAGGTAAGGACTTTGTAAACATTTATGTGGTACAAGAGAGCTGTTTGAGAGACACCTAATGGTGCGCCATGTGTGGCGCTCCGAGCCGCTGTTCGCATTTACATACCAGTGTTTTCTTATGATGGTTCTGAGGCCAGCTTCTTCCTATGGCATTTAAAATCTGTGACCTTTCCCAAAAGAAGCAGCATTTTTGAACATTCACATAATTGAAAGGCAAGAAGAAAACACTCACCTTGGTGTTTATGGGTTCTTAACATTTGCCTTGCTAGGTGAAATCGAGTGCTTTGGTAAAGGCAGCAGTGCAGTGTTTATTTTGACAGGAATGAATGGGATTGTGTGTGTTAATCCATGAAGTCAGTGGTAATAAAGGACTCTGAAGTTTTGGGATGAGAAGAGTTGTGACGGGATTCAGTTTGATTATGTGCTTGGGAAACTCACAGATAACCTCCTCTGACTCCATAGACTGAGATGTTGGTAGCTCTGCACTTAGGGAGAGATATTCATTGAGGATCCCATTGAGCAGAGGGAATTGTCAGGAACTACTTGAAAGCTGCCTGAAGGGCAGAAATGTCCAGAAAGAGCTCAGTAAATTAACCTTCCTTGTGGCAATGCCCAAAAGCCTTAGTGAGGCAATGCTGTTTAGATGGGAGAGAGAAAGCGAGAGATTGTCTCCATTCTAAAGAATTTAGTATTTGATTTCAGGATAGGAAAAGAGAGTAATCTTGAACAGAAATCTGACCCTGTTGCTTGATGATTGTTAGAAAAACATGGTACTGTATCAACAGGTCAAATACTAATGTTGTCCTAGCCCTGGAAAGATCGTTATCCAGCTGGGTTTCCATAGAGCTGGAGACATATCAGCAGGGGCTACTGCTTCAGAAACCACATCTGGTAGAACAGCAGGATGGTGTGAGCAGGATTGGGGTAGGGAATAGGCTTAGAGTGGGCTCTGCTCAGGCTAGTGAGGGTACGGGATGATGAGGGATGGGATGGCTGAGGTATGAGGCCTCCATGCAGAAATTACGAGAACAGAGAGGCTGCATCTATTCTGGTGGCCTCAAGAATGTTTTTGAGTGATTTGGTCTCTGTGGGTATCTTGGCCAAATGCCAAACTGCAAGGAGCAGGAGCTGGGTGCTCTCTGGATAAACACTGTGGTGAACAAATACTTCCATCTCCCTTTGCACTCTGTTTTTTGTGGGAATGAAATCCAGATGTATGGATTGGTAGACAAGCCCAGCATATACATCTTCAGGCAGTCCCCACTGCAAGGGTCTCTGTCCCTGGGGGTACCCATAGGCAGGAGGAACAGACATGTCAGCTTTGCCTAAAGCTTGGGCTGCAGGTCAGGGCGTGTAGACAGAGCAGGTCTGTGACCATGTTGCTGTCTGTCTTCAAAGGTGAGAGCTAGAAGCCTTGAACCTCATCTTCTACTGAAAGGCTTTGTTCCTGAAAAATGTTTGCAAAGGACGCAAAGTGAGCTTGTGATATTTAGTAATTTCCTACGAAGGGACTACATTAGCACCTTCCATTTAGCTCCTGGAGCATTTCTGTTCCTAAACATATATTGTGACTGGAATTAGTCATGCCCAGACTACCATTCCCACTACAGCTCCATGTCCACTCTGATTCTTGTGTGCTGCATTTCTACCATATACCCCCCTGGATCTGGTCTCGCCTTTTCTCTCTCATAAAACTTGGTTGGTAAAGGCCTTCAGCAGTATTTTGTTACAAGATCTTTTGGCATGAATGTGGTCAGCCAGTGTAAAATAGCCGTACCAATAAAGCTGACCCCGTTTCCTACCTTATGCAGGGAAATGGAAGCGGTGCAATATGTGCAGACTCACAGCAGGCGTCCTGAATCCTGACTGTGTCCTGCTAGTGACAGATTAGAGAACCACAGAGTGGTTTGGTAGGACAACATAACGGCAATGTCAACAGGGCAACAGAGAGGCAGGACTGCAGCCTCTGTAGTGGCACCGGTCTCGGAAATCACAGTCATTTCAGATACAGAAAAAAGGGACAAAATCTTATCAGAAATCCAGAATCTTAATCAAACTTCACTCAGCGCGGCCTTCATAACGTTAGTCACTCAAGGTGAGGCTTGTGCCAGCTCAACTTTATATTTACCCAGTCCCTCAATCTCCCTGGGCTCACGGATTTTGTACAGTCACTGGTGTGACTGAGGCTAGCTGAGCTGCATGTTCAAACCTCATAACACACAAGCCTCAGATACTTCAAGGTTTCTTAGGAAACTGCATACAAAATATAGTAGTTTCAAAACAATTCTGCTGTCAAACAAGGCAGAACTCACTGCATTTGTCTGAAGTTTGATTTTTAAGCTTCAAGAAAATCTTTCTTGTGCAGAACTGAATACCCAGGCATGTTTCTTCCTTAGCCAAACCACGACACTCACTTCTTCTTTGATAAGAGACTAGCTCCAAAGTGGGGATTAGACACAATGGGCTTTTGAACAGTTGCTGGTGCAATCTGGAACTAGAATCATGGAATCATTTAAGCTGAAAAAGACCTTCAAGATCACTGAGTCCAAACCTTAACCCAGCTGTCCCAAGCTCTCTGCTAAACCATGTCCCTAAGCAACAAGGCTTGATGACCTCTTCCATGAAGTTTTACATCACCCACCTAGCTTTTCTGTTTTCTAAAAAAACCCGACATGCCTTATTCCTGCCTTGTAGTTGAGAGGAAAGGCTGCATTCTGCCCTGAAGTGAGGTAGGGATGCTTTTTGTATCTGGAGAGACCCTAAAACACTCCCAGAAGAGCCACAGCCAGCATCTCCATCAGTGCTTATTGAGAAGTTCAGCAATAATGCTTCGATTGTCAAAGTGGGCAGCCACATCATGCTCATAAGAGGTGTGGAAGATCATTGTGTGAAGGGCTGGATAACTGACTGGCCACGAGGGCTCACTCTGGCACATAGGGCAGTGTGTGGACGTGACACTGATTTATTTTTGTTTGCTAAACTCCCAAGGAGGAGTCTGGGCTGGAAGCCTCTAAATCCTGCTCGTTGCAAGCCAGCATCAAGGGCAAGAAGGCTGTGCTGAAGTGAAAGGTCCCTCTGAGTAAGATGAGCAAAAAGAGAACATGTACTTACAGTCCCATAAGCAGGAAGCATGTAAGAACAGACCTCTCCTTGTAAGTCTGCACCTCACAAGAATATTTAGCCTGCTCTGCAATAGGAGAGCAGAAGTGATTCTGTTAAGCTGTAGCTGTTCCCACTACAACTGGGAAATATCTTCTCCAGAAGAAGCATGTGAGAGAGGAGGTTTAGGACTGGAATGCTTCCAGCATTAGACTGTGAGATTCAAAAGAACTACCTCTTTCTGCTTATCCTAAAACCAGAGCCCTGTCCTGGAAGGTTCAGAATGAGCACAATCTTCCCCTTGAGACAGAATTTCCATGACTGGCAAAGAAAAGATGCCATCCTCACTCCCTGTCCGACAGAGCTGGGAAGAAGGACATTGATTCACAAGCAGGGACTTACAGGGTTTTTGGTTCTCTCTCTTGCACATTTAAGACATCTCAGAGGTCTAACCCTTCCTTTAATGCCCTTGGAAATGAAGGCAGCCATGCTTCAGCTTTGTAGCTGCGTTGATGATATCCCACAAGGATATGGATGTGTGAAAAAAAAAAAGATCACTGCTGGGTGAAGCATTTTTAAACAATCAGCACCGGATTCCTCAGGAACAGCCTGAACGTGTATTGTCAGAAAGATTCAAAGTTCCCAGCAGGTCAAACTTCTTGTTCAGTGATTGCAAATTATGGCCTTTACCAGTAACTGTCTTGGTCAGCAATGATAATGAATATATAACCTTACATTGCAGGTACCAGTGCTGGATAGAAACAGATGGTGGAAACCAGTCCAGCCACTGTTCTTCTGTCTGTCACATTTATGTTCCAGCTCTGCTCCTGTGGTTGTGCAAATGAGCCTTCTGTCCGGCAGAGGTGGCAAAATGCCAACCAGAATCAATATGCATATTTACATTTCTTGATGCTTCTTTCAGGTGGTTGCCCATCACCAAGTTATTTTAGGAAGGGAACAGAGAAAGGTGCTGGGGAGCCAAGTAGCTCAGACATTTTTCCTGCTGTTAGACACTTCCCTAGTTTAATATGAAGTCTGAGGGCAAACATCAGTGATGCTTCTCATGGTAGTGGTAATGGAGTAAAATTAGGGTCACAGAATCTCTTTAATTGGAAGAGACCTTTGGGATCATCAAGCCAAACCATTGGCTCAGCATTGCCAGGTCACCATTCTACCATATCCTTAAGCACTATCTCCACATGTCGTTTCGATCCCTCCAGGGATGAGGACTCCACCACTGCCCTGGGCCAGACAACTCAACCTTGTACAAGACTTCTCCTGCTAGAGAGCAGCCAGAGGGTTTGGGCTGCCCATGAGGTTCACATTTTAAGGAAGCCATTCTGTATTTAAGGAGTTTTTTAGAACTGTGCTGTTGTATTTCTGCTGAGCAGAGTCTTCAGCGTTACTTACAGCTTGTTGTGTAACTGTAAAACCAGGATTGAAATGAGTTAAGTTAATCTCCCCAGCAATCTGAAGCACTTTGTGTTGGACACGGGCTGCTGGTCACTCTAGCAGCTCTGGCAGCCCAACACGTGCTGCTTTCATTGCTCAAGAACTTCATCTCGTGACTGACACTTGCTGAACAATGTCGCTAAAACTGTTTTCTCCTCACTCTCCCAGGTTGCCCCTCTACCTGGCTTCTCTTTTCATAAGTCTCCTCTTCCTCTTGGTGAATTTAACATGTGCAGTATTGGTGAGGACACAGAATTCAGAGAGAAAAGTCATTGTCTCTGTCCGGGTGGCAATTAATGACACGTTGTTTGTGCTCTGCGCTGTTTCACTCTCCATCTGCCTATATAAGATTTCCAAGATGTCTTTAGCCAACATTTACTTGGAGTCCAAGGTAAGGTACATTTTTCAGTTCCTTGTAAGTACCTGCTGAGAGATATGGGCAGTGCAAGGCAAAACCTCTTTAGATCCCCTGAGAGCTGGAGACCTTAGATTTCACAGCGTGAGCCTGGATGGCCGTTCTGCTCCATGTATGAGTTAACTTCTTAAGGGTGCTTTTGGCTAACACCACTGACCCCAAAATACATAATTCTGAGGTAGGGTTTGCAGAACTCATTGGCTGGAGTTTCTCACAGCTATTTTTCAAGGGAAACTTTATCCAGATCCCCATCTGAAAATCATTTCAGTACTGACATAGAAGTTGTCTGTACTTTAGGATCCTCCAGCTTGTCAAATTATCAACTGCTTAAGTGAAATGTTTAAGGTAGCAACATACTGAGGGTGAGTCAGAGGAATATGAATCTCCCTTTATATATGCGCATACTGTCGTACAGATGATGAGAATGTATCTTAAAAGACTTAATGCGTCATAAATTCAGACTAGTGGGGAGGAGGGGAAAATGGCCTCACAAATTACCACATGTTCTTTAAAGGAATATTGTTAGGATGGCAGCTTTGGAAACATCAGTGGTCAAGGTGCTGGGTGGCATCATGTAAGGCTGCAGTGTTAATTATAAAACCAGCGAGGGTGATTTTTAGTTTTAAATAATGAAACAAGGTTTTCAGAGCTCCTCTAGTTTGCAGTAGATAGCAAAATCTTAACATAAATTACTAGTTTAGCCAATAGCACATTCACCACCATAAATCCTTCAAACATGTAAGATTTAGCTACTGCTTGGAAAATCTTATCAGGAAATTCCTCTTTAGTTAATCAGATGAAAGGAGTATTTTCTCTGTTGAATCCAGTCTGGCTTTACTGCTCCACAATTGAAAGTTCAGGGCTGAACAGATTTAAAACCACACAGCTCTGTTTTGTTTCTTCCACTTGCTGACCAAAGGACAACAACAGGCAATGGATTATTTTTACTAGTGAGAACAGTTTTTCTACAGCTGCAGATCACAGAAGCAGAAATCTCGGTCACAGACCTAAGGGAGGCTTTGGTAGAATGCTTGGTTCCACTTCCTCCTCCTGGCTGATCACTGATCTTCTTTATTTCAAGCTACTTCACTTAAACCAAACAAACTTTACCATTGCTGTAGACAGGGAGGGACAGGATGCTCAGACAATGAAAGCTGAAGTGTGGAACTGAGAATTTAAAAGTGCTTTGCTCATTTCTGCTGATCTGAAATGAGCGATCCTCTGGGGAATTTCAGTAACATTTGCCTGAGCATAGGTAGGGATATAGATGGCTGGAGCTGGCAGTGAAAAAACACCCTGGTTTAATTTGCTAAAGAAAAAAAAAATCACAGAATCATAGACTGGTTTTGGTTGGAAGTGACCTCAGAGATCTTCTAGTTCCACCCCCTGCCATGGGCAGGGACATCTCTCACCAGACCACATTGCTCAGAGCCCCATGCAACCTGGCCTTGAACACTTCCAGAGATGGAGCAGCCACAACCTCTCTGGGCAGCCTCAGCACCCTTACAAGGAGGAATTTCTTCCTAAGATCTGATCTAAATCTCCCCTCTATTATCTTGAAACACCATCTCCCTTGTCTTTTCACTAGGAAAAAGTCCATTCTCTGCAGTGACAGAGTTGGAGATGGTGCTTGCTCTGCAGTGTGCGTAGACAGGCACTGGCTACTGTGGTTTATTTGCATCTCCCACCTGCTGGCACATGTCTCCTGTCCATATGTGAAAAACCAATCGCCTCTGTGACCCAGCGTGGAGGACTGGCCCAGTTCTCTGCATCAAGGCTGTGACAGCACCACGCTGGTGAGCAGCCCTTCCTGTGAACAGCCAGAGCGTAATGCGGTGGAGCATTCTGCTAACTCTGGGCTCATTCTCTTTATTGTAGGATTTTTTTTGACTGGAAAAGGATTCCTTAGGCTTTGCTTTTACTCTTGTGCTCTGCCTTCCTTAATCCACTGTTTGACTGGAAGCAAAATGAAGGCAGTTTGATGCCCTTTTTTATACTGGGTGGGATTGAAGTTATTAGCAATTAATCGTTAACTATTAAGGGATGACAGCTATGTAGGGAAAGTTGTGCAGCGAAGCACCGGCTTCGTTCTGCTTTTCACTTCTGCCCTCCCCTGTCTGTAAATGCCACTGAGCTGGACATGTGTTGTATGTGCCAGTCAGCAGCTTCGTTCTGCTGTCTCGCCCTCAGTTTCCATGACAGCATTGCTAAGTTGCTCCTACAGAGGATAACAGAGAAGTGTCTCGCAAACATTTCCCTTTGTGGCATTTCCCGCTGGCTGCTCTTGCCACAGCTCTCAGTGCAGCCTGCTGTGTGTCTGCCCCGTTGAGCTGCAGGCTCTTGACTCACTTCTGCCATGACTGCGGGTTATGGCCCATGGGAAGGTGGCGGCTCCAGTGTGCACATAGCAGGAATTCAGTCGGAGAGGTTGACTGTACTGGAGATTTTGCAATACTTCAGAGCCTGGCTGTTCCCCGAGTCCGTATTATTTTGCTAGGAAAGCAGACAAGCTGTTTTCCTGCAGACCTTTCTGACTCCTTATTGGTACTGACCAGAACAGGCTGAGAGCTGTGTTGGCTGAACCACGGGAACAACAGCCACCAGAGCAGGGGGTAAGCAGCAGGGGAAGCTGGGTGTCTCCAGGAGGCCCTGGGAGTCTCCTGGAAGCCAAAGATTCAGGGCCAGGTGACTTTCCATGATACTTTACTGGCCATTGTGCTATGACTATGCTCACTTGCCCACTTGCTTTGGACTTCTGCTCTTTGGCCGCAAACCTGAAAGCAGAGTGTACGAGTGGTGTGCAGATCTTCCTGTGCCCTGTCTGATGGAAAAGGACCTGTGTAGGGAGGAGCAACTTCCCTCCTGGCTGCTTTATCTGGCACAGCTCATCCTAGCGGTGTGGGTGTCTTCCAGGAGAAGGAGAGGGTAGAGCTAGCGCAGCAAACGACTGCAGGGTATCCTTTGGCTGTACAAATCACTCCTCCAAAGGTAACTGCACAGAATTTACTGTGAGCTTCCTTCAAAACCAGCTCCAGTTTTGACCTCTGCTCTCTGCAGCCATGGCTCCTGGACTCCTTCCTTCCTCGTTTGTCGCTACAGCTTCAGCCCCTCCCAGCGATCAGGTGTCTCTTATTCCTCCCGCTGGGTTAGGGCACCTCACGCTCTTTCCCCTGTACTGCCCAGCTTTCTCTGCAGAGCGTAGGACGGTTGTGATTTCACGCTTTGCAGCCTCATTCCTCCCCTCACGCCCCAGCTCCCACTCTCAGACTGCCCTGCCTGTGGGCTGTGCTTCACTCTGTCTCCTCCTCTGTGTTGACGTTAGGTAAGGCAGGATATTCTGTTCCTGTCCCTGTCCCTGCTGTTTTTAACTGCTGATGGTTACCAGGTGCTCTGCACTTAAGAAATAGGTGCACAGCAAGTAGCTGTGAAAAGAAGCACCATGTTAGGTGGCCAAAGAAGGAAGAGGTCAGTCACATTAGACATTAGAGCAGCATGATCACTCCCAACATCCATGCAAAGCAGCTTTCATCTCAACTTACCTCATAAATAACTAACCTGTACTTCAATTTCTTCCAGGGCTCATCAGTCTGTCAGGTGACAAGCATAGGAGTGACTGTTATACTGCTTTATACCTCACGAGCCTGTTACAACTTGTTCATCTTATCGTTTTCCCAAACCAAGAAAGTAAATTCTTTTGATTATGATTGGTACAACGTGTCAGATCAGGCAAGTATGAAAATGAGGAGAAACCCCTCATTCTCTGTGTGGTGGAGGATTTCCTGAACGCTGTGTAATGAATGTATTTAAATATCTTTGTTTTCTTTCATCCAATGCACTAAGATTTATGTGACCCAGGAATACACATTTCTGGTGATTTCAGCATGAGGAGAAAAACTCCAAACACCTCAGTGCGAAAAGAAAGAAGTAATCACTAGCCAAATGATTGAAAAATGATCAATCTTCTATTTATCTTGATTTTATTGTTTAAAAAAACCAGCCTTTCATTAAAAAGTACACCTAAAATACAGGCGGATTAGGTGTTTGCCCACGAGAAAGGATGTACTATGCTCAGAGAAGCAGAACACCAGTACTTGATTCCACTGAAATTGTGAAGTCATCAAATCTCCCACTGCCATCCAGTTCTATTAATGATAACTTCTCTAGTGTGAAGACACAACTAAGATTCTTCCCAACCCTTAACTGCAAGTGACAATTCAGATTGAAAACTATTAGTGATAAAAACACTACAGGAAACAGCAGGATTCTTCTTCAAATTTATGCCATCTGGGCACCCACCTCCTCTCTGCTCTGAAGCTTGTAGTTCAGTCCCAGGAGTTTTCCAGCTCTGTCAAGGCCAGGAGAAATGGCAGGCCTGGGTCAGGACCATCGCTATATTTGATTTGGCCTCAAAATCCCAGACGCTTCTCATCTCACTCTCCCAGCAAGCTCCTGCACCAGAAGCAACGTTCCCAGCTATGCAAGGGCCTTGTATTACCAGGGTGGTCGAACAGAGCTGGAATCATTAACAATTTCATGGGGAGCAGTAGATAAACCCATAAATAAGTAGGTAAACAGTAGGGTAGGACTGCCCAGAGGACCCCATAATGAGCCAGTCGAGTAGGCTCTGTCAAGAGACCACTAACCATCCCCACTGTGGTGCCAGTCTGCGTAATTTGAAAACACAGAGTGAGGCCAAAGTGCCCAAGGTGGTGACACACCTCCTGCAGCAAACAGCGTTAGGATTGCCTGGGTTGTGGGGGTCAGTGACCAGAGCCATATGTGAAAGGCCTGGCACTGAGGTGCTTATAAGTGAAAAGCCTAGCCCAGTGTTTGTCCTGTGGTGCTGCCTCAGGTCACCTGCCACAAACGTTACCCTTTTCTCTTCTGTACAAGATGCATGGAATGACTGTGGTGAGGGGTGGAGAGGAAATCTAGAGACAAGTCCAGAGGTAATGCTAGAAGAGGAACATAGCTATTTGAGCTAACAGCATGCACTAATCTGAAGAGATCCAGCCTTAAGTTTTAAGTCAGATTGCCAGCAGTGACCTGGGCATTGACTGTTCCTTTACATGTTATTCCCAGCTGGAAAAGAACTTGATAACTCCTTTATCATTGAGTTTGATCACTTGATCAAATGTTGTTTCCAGGGTCTTAAAGTGGGAAGACTGCTGCATTAAATTTAGATTTTGATGAAGGAAAGAGAGCAGGAAGAGGAGGAAAGGTGGAAGGAAAGGGAAGTCATGCACCCAACAAGATACATTGATCTTTCAGCATGCTTTAATCATTAGCCCAGTACTCCAGCTTTTCTGAATGGAATCTCTGGCCCGTTGTCAAGCATTTCAGCTAGTTCAGTGTAGATCTTCAGAAGAAGACATGTTGCCTCTGGCACCTTTAACTGAGCTGCTGACTGTATTTGTAAATACTCTTCTCTTCTCAACAGGCAGACCTGAAGTGTCAGCTGGGAGATGCGGGTTACATAGTGTTTGGAGTCATCCTTTTCATCTGGGAGCTTCTGCCTACTTCCTTGGTTGTCTATTTCTTCCGTGTCCGAAACCCTACAAAAGATCTTGTAAGTGAAACATGATAATCTAATGTCCAGGCAGGTCTGGAGGCCTCAGCTTCTGAAGGAACCTTTGCTTTTGTGCACTTGGGCTTCTGTTTCTCCATTCACAGTCAAGTCTCCTGACTTGATAAAGACAAGTCAGAAGAGATAGGTATCACAGATATCACATCTTATACGGGGTAGCTTTCTTAGGGTAGACAACTCTCATAGTGGAGAGATGTCACAGCGGATTCTGCCTGCACAAGACACAGATTTATACCAAACAATGTCATGGCAAGACAAAAACTGGAAACCACAGTGCTAGAAATAAAAAATGAGGACGGTAGCAAGGGGGTTGAATTGCCATCCCTGGACGTGTTTCAAAGCTGCATAGATCTGGGGCTTAGGGACAGCGTTTAGTGGTGGCCTTGGGGCAGTTGGTTAATAACTGGACTCGTGATCTTAAAGGTCTTTTCCAACATAAACAAACCTGTAATCCTTTGATGAGGCAAAGCTGAACTTCAGTGTAAATACACCACAAGAGGGAGACGAAAGGCCACAGGAGCTCAGTGGGCTGTTACAGCCATGAAGTACCAAACGGTGCACTCGTTGACAATACTTTCCAGAAAGGATGGGGTTAGAATGAAACCCTCTTTTAGTTAAATCTCAGCAACTCTGATTTAGTAAAAATCCAAAATGTTTGCTGGTTTTAAGAGGGAACAATCCCAAGGAATAGTGCTTTTTTTTTGGTTTTACAGTTGATTCAGGACCTCAGAAACAAGAAGCTTGAGCAGAGGCAGTCTGAATTCAGTCCAGCTCAAACGTAAATCTCCACTCCTCTGATGAGCATAGCTGGGAATGAGACATCTGTCTGCTTTGGTGATGACACAGGGGAAAGACAGTGTGTGGTCCTTTGCCTTCTGAAGGCTTCAGCCACACAGATGTTAGAAACAGGGAAACAATAGATGCACTTAGTTTTAGTTCAGCTTTGTCAAAGTTATTTAACATAAGAAAAATAGGGGAAGATTGGACTGCTGTCCTGCTTAAGGCCAAGGAGAGATCACCCCAGTTTATCCATAGGCACGGGGAGCAGTGGAGCAGTGGAAGAGGCTTAGCTCCACCATACATGTCCTTCTGCACTGCTTCCAGAATCACACTGACCTTTTGAGTATCTCTGTTTTCATACCTTGGGAAATCACAGCAAAATGCTTTGTAAATTAAGATCTTGGGAAGAAATTCCTAACTCTGAGAGTGCTGAGGCACTGGAGCAGGTTGCCCAGGAAAACTGCAGATGTCACCTCCCTGGAAGTGTTCAAGACCAAGTGTTCAAGATTGGGTTTTGGAAAACCTGGTCTGGTGTCCCTGCCCAGAGCAGGGTGGGAGGGTGGTTTGGAACTGGATGGTCTCTGAGGTCCCTTCCAACCTAACCATTAAATGACTGTATGAAGGAGTTGCATGTACCACATCATCCCTGTTCGGACTCTCACGGCACAGCAGGACAGACAGTGAAACTGCTCAGGGCAGTGCTAAGGGGCTTTTAACCTTTGGGGTCATTAAGCAGCCAGCATTCATTATGACCAGTTCCTGAAGCAAGAGAGGCTACCTACCAGAAGGGCAGGTTACAAACGTGGGAGGTTAAACCCTCCTTCAGGTGTTCCATATCTTTCAGCCCCTCAAGCTGCACCCTTACGGCTCACTTCAGTTCAGCTCTCTAAAAGCACCAAGTGTCCAGGATGGACAGGAATCCAGGAGCCAGGTTAAACACAAACTACAGAGTGGTTTCAACAATGGGCCCTGTGCATTAGCTGAAAGGAAGGAGAAGCTGTTAATATCAGCAGATCATCACTGTGCTGGTATAGAAAAGCTAAAAATGCAGCAACAATTCTGTTCTCTCTAAAACTGCCTATTTTAGAAGCCTGGAGTGGAGACTGTGGTGACTTCATTCAGAAGTCAGGCACCACAGAGCTGTTTGTAGCAAGTTACTGACTGAGGTTTCCCTTCTTCCAGACCAACGCAGGAATGGTCCCAAGCCATGGCTTCAGTCAGAGATCTTACTTCTTTGACAACCCTCGCAGATATGACAGTGATGATGACCTGGCATGGAATATTCCACCACAGGGGACACAGGGCAGGTGAGAAACAGAAACTGGTAGGGGAAGAACTCTCACACACTGCAGAAGACTAACGCGATTTGTGTAGCTCCAAGCGTTACGTAAATTCTAAGGGAAATTGTGGTCATCCTGGTGACGGTAGGGATTCAAGAGCGCCACAGAGACAAGAGGGCACAAGAATTAAAGTTATGCAACGTAAGAGTCGTTAACAGTCTGCTGCTCTGTGAAAAAGTCAGTCAGATCTTTGGGTTGCTTGGGTCACCCTCTACTCCTTCCAAAAGCAGCCTAAAAAGAGCCTTTTATGAGTTTAAGTAGGCAAGCAAAGCAATCTAGAGAACCAGCAAGGGAACAAGTCACGCTGGCAACACTGTCTGAGCTCCCCATGGAAACCAAAGCAGCCATGCGTGTTGTCTCAGGGGGAGAAAAGCTAGCACAGTTATGCTGTCAAGAAGGTCTAGGTCTGCTGCTAATACACAGGGACAGAGGTTCTGGGATTTTTTCAAACACTTTCTGGGTTAAACATAAAACTGGAAGATTCAGGGAACAGACGAAGAGTTGCCAACACTTGGATCAAAATAATTGATCACAAATACAAAAACCTGCCTCAAACCCTGGCTGGGGTTTTCTTTTTTGAACTTCAGCGTGATACCTATATGTGGTGGCGTTCTGCCCACATTCACTTCACCAGGTACCTACAGAACAAACCCTGGCAGTCACTAATTCTTCTGTTTTCTTTTTAAGTTACTCCCCAGACTACTACGACTGGAGTCATCAGCAAAACAGCTTCATGGCCTACATAGGATCTCTCCAACAAGACCCAGCACTGGACACAGACCGGCCAAGCCCTTTGTAACTTCAATCAACCACTGCATTCTAGGACATTCCAATATTAAAACAAATGTTCTCCAAAACAAAGCTTACTGATTTTTCTTCACTTTTTGGATCTTATAAGAAGTGTTGCTATGCACTTATAAATGAAGAACTTGCCTTTGCCACGAGCTTTTCATAGTTCAAGGAGAAGTATAAGCTAATGATTTACACTTTGAAGACTGTTGGAATTAATACCTTGTTCCAAAGCCATGGCACTTTTGGCTTTGAATAGAGTTGTTAGACAGTGTAATTTAATCATTTTATGCTCATTTTACAAGAGCAAAGTTCATGAAGTGAAATGGCATAATTATTTTCTAAGTGTGTTTTATTTTTACACCATGTATCAGGCCAGAAATACATGACTGTGATATGTACACTGTAAATATATGGATGGGTTGTGCAAATGCATGACAGGACCAAGTCTTACTTGCCCGTCAAAGCCTGTAAGAGAAATATATCCACTCTATTAAAATGTCTTTTCAACTTAATGCTGCATTCTCTGAGCACTATTTACTCTTTGTATCTCCACTGCTTACTCAATGTCGGACGCTAAAGCATTGTTTACACTCTATTCACAATCTCAGAACACACTGCATTCTTCTAAAAATGGGTTGTCTCAGAATGGGAGATGGGTATCTGCCCTGGCTGGAGTACTGTGAGCTGGAAAACAGGCTGCCACCTTTTTAAGAAATTAGCTGCATGATCATCTCTATCAAACAGTTAAAGGTATACTATACAGAAGAGTAAGTTAAGTATCTAGCCAGGGAGAAAGCTAGTTATAACTGCTTACTTACTAAAAAACTTCTAAGTACAATCTAGGAATAGATGAGCCAAGAATATGCAAAGGAGAACCTAGAGGAGAACTTCTGCAGAAAGTCAGCAAAGTCCTGCCCAGCCTGGTATGTTCAGGATTAAATCTGGTGGTTTGTAATAGAAATGGATTAATACCATTCGCACACAGCAACCCTAAAAAGAATCAGTACTAATCTGTGGGGAGCAGGGACCCAAATTCTACTTTAGGTCCTTTCGCTGTTCCCAGTACTAATAATGAGCTCTGCTGTGAAAACCCTTACATTGCTTTCTCCTTCCCCACATGAAACAAATACTGCAATACAACCCACATTCCCCTAAGAGGGGAGAAAAATATTTCTTACAGTCATCTTCCAGACAAGAAGATTCACAGAATCACTTAAGTAGATAAGACTTTCAGGATCATTTGAGTATCACCATTAATGCAACTGACCCAAGGCCACTGCTATTGATGCCTAAAACTGAACCCAGTAGTGAAGGTGTGATGTTAAATGTACTACTGCACCTGCAAGTGGTGGACAGGTTTGATTTCTTTCCTATATTCAACTTCAGGATGTACAAGAAGTAGCACATTCTCATACATATTTCATAGGGGCCATACAGGAAAACAGACGGATGGGGAACAGATCTGATCAGGCTTGCATGGATGCCAGAAACAGAGGCCACATGCATAAGCCAGGATTTCGGGGCCTTTGTGGTACAAACAGATCAAGGGCCTTGCCTCCAGCAGGACAACCCTGCCAATTGTTTGTCCTTCAGAGTTTTTACTAGAATTTCTTCACTTCTTCCTGAATGTTCATTGAAAAATAAAGCAAATTAAGCAATCAGCCAGGGATCTAAAAAAAAAAAAAGGGTCACAGAGTTGGGAGAAGTTGCATTAAACCCTGTTTTCTACAGTCCTGTTTGTACAGACCTGCCAGAACACCTAGTGCAAGGAAGATCTTAAGGAACTACATTTTCCTCACAGTAGACACAGATGCACAGCAGAAGTTGAGAATTCTGTGCTTAAAACAACCTCAATCTCTTAGCCACAGTTTTTGTGCAAAAAAACCCATGTATAACAGGTACTTACCTACCTAAACTGGAGATGAAGTACACATATTACATTTTTATCAGAATAATCTGTTAAAAAATGCATGAGGAAACCCTTTAGGGAAAAAATCTCATATGAAGAGTCCTGCCGGGTGAACCATCCAGAACAAAATATTTACAGAATTGATTATTTATTTTTTTTTACAATCTATTCTAAGATAGGGAAAGTCCATCCCCAAATGTTGTGTCAAAATAAGCCTACTTGCCTCTTAGGACCAAAGAACTACATTCACAAAAAGAAGTTGTAGCAGAAAATACTTTTAATTTGCATTTTATAGATTCAAACATAGCAAAGACTCAGAAGTGTTTAGATCTTGGTAAGCAATTCCAACACTGATGTTGATTTTAATAAATATTACATTTGAAGAGGGTAGCTACGTGGAAGAATTGTGACACGAGAAGCTGCTGATTGCTTCTGTAGAAACATAAGCATCTAGATTATTTACAACATATTACAGGTGGCTTCCCACAAAATGCACAACACAAGGTCAGGTAAAGGCAACCCAACCATAAAACACAAGAAAGTGTGGCATGGTATCTCTCATGCACAGACAATGACAGACAGCACAACCCACCAGCTCAAATAAGAAAACACTTCTGTTATTCCAGATTACAGCATTTTCACCGTTTCAAATCTATTCTCACCTTTGTCCTTGGGCACTGAAGAGGAAGTTGTTCAGTTCAGCAGTGCCCTACATTTCACCTCCAGCGTGCACCAAGTTGTTTCATACACATCTTCATGACTTGGGCAGAGCAAAACCATGCGTGTCTGTCTTCTGCCTCTGGGATTACAATCATTGTGTCATTTGTACAGGGACATGTACTTTTACTCTGAAATGAATGTTGACAAGCTGGACTCCAACAGGGATCAGAAATCTAAAATCCTTTACAGGTCACGGACAGTATTAACTAACCTTATTCTTAGTATAAAAACAGATCTGTAAAGTTCTAAAATTTGATTCAACATGGCAAAACTTGATCGGCAGCAAAGTCACAGAATATATACCAAATGCAGTAAAAAAGATGGTGACAAGAAAATTGTTTCATTTTGTAGCCAGAAAAATCTTATGTCCTGTTTCTACAATGATACTGAAGTGAAATGCCTTCCATATTTGATCACCAAGCGAGGTGGACCTTCAGATGCAACAGAATTTCCCCCACACAGAATTTGCTGTTTGATTGCTTCCCTGTGTTTTCACGACACCAAGAATAAAAAGCTTACCATCTCTTTATGGTCACCCAATGGTATTAACCCTGTCTGCATTGCGCCAATGAGGGTTGCAAGGACCAGGCATCCAGGATCTGAATCTCTCACCTGTCTCAGGAGCAAGTGCATGACACTAATACCTGATGCTACTTCAATGTCTGTAGATTTTAGCCAGGCACAGGTGGAAGAAATAGCAAGTTGCACCCCTGGAAGGAGGTTGGAAGCAATTCACTTTCCCCACAAAGCAAAGGGGGAAAGGAAAGAAACAGTTCTGAGACTTAGGCATGGTCCTAGGGTGGCACAGACATGTTTTTCAGCTAGAAAATCCTGCCTAAAGCTCTAGGCACCACAATATGTAAAACCAGAGATAAATCCCAGCTATACAGCATTTTTCATGCAAGTGAGCTTACACAGGTTGTAGCCCTTGCAGGTAAATCCAAAAGGCAAAGAATTAATGGCCAATCGAAAGCAACACTTGCAGTCTATACAGTTATTCAGGAAAATTGGATACTCAGAGTGTAATTTACTAACCAAACAGAGCTGTTCATCTCTGAGCTAGTTACCTGCATTCCCACTTCATTTTAGTGAGGAAAAGTAAACTCCAGGGTGCAAATAAAGAGAACTTGGTATAGGCCAGATAGATCTACCTAGAAATTACCTGCTCTTCTCCACTAACTCACAAAAAATAAAGCCTGTGGTGACTTGCTCAGACATGGGTGCCCACAGGCAAGAGAGGCTGCTGGGTAAGAACTGAACATCCCCAGACTGGCATCAGCTTTCTCTAACACTACACCAAATTACTTACTGGCTTATACAGAAACTTCTGACTGGATACCAGTCCATCAGCCAGTTTGTGCAACTATCACCAAATTTTTGTGGGGGTGGTTTGTTGTGTTTTTATCTTATTTTCTTCTTTTTGTCTCCCTTTCATTTAGCTGATTCTAGTTTGTCTCAAAAGGACTTACTTGCTTGAATGACAGTATTTTTTATAATGGGAAGCATCAGACAGACAGTCTACCCTATTCCCAGTTGTCTATTAACAAAGGACATAGAGCTTATTCCAGCCTTCAGAAAGTCTCTGCAATAAAGGACCACATAATGGAAGCCAACGCAGTTACAATCAATTATATAAACAGGTCACTAAGTATCTGGTAGGGTGAAAAAATGTTTAAGAGCACTTTTGTTTTGTTTTGTGAAGACTTATTTTTAAAAACCAAGAGATGTATCTACACTGTACCAGCACTTCCTACATTCACAACTGCTAACTTCCTGTTGAAACATGCTGGTTTAAAAAAACCAACCAAACATTATTCATTAATTTACAATCTAAACCAATATTTGGTTGCTACTTAGCAGTGCCAATTTGGAATTCTGCTTTGGACAATGGTAAGTTACTGCTGACATTTGTGGACAATGATACACAAGTAATTTCTTATTTTACGAAAGCTAAGTTATTAACATACCCGTTTTTCTAATGCTGAATATCCTTTTAAAGACGATACAGTTAGGGATTGCATAGATAGAGTCTGTGGTATTAAATGTCAGTGATTATGAATTTTAAAAAGCATTTTTTTTGTTAGAAGTTACTATAAAACCAAGTCCTTCACTATTTGCAGTGATCTTTTAATGTAACATTAAAACATAAGCCATAAGGAGCAAATCTCTTTCCACAGCTCAAAGACTGAAATGCACAATTTTAACATTGTACACATTAAAAGGAAAACTGGTGGAAAATGAACTTGTGATTGAAATCTAAATAATAAAATGGGGTGGATGTGCATTTGATTGACAGGCTTCTCATCTAGCAGTTACTCCACCAACAGCTTCCATCTGCCCTGATCACCATCAGCAAGCAAATGCACAGAGCCAAGGGGCTACAGAAAAGTCACTTCCATATGTGCTGCATCAGAGACAAGGTAGTCATTTTAAGGAAAAGAAAGTTCTGAATAGGAGCACATAAGGAAACGAATGCTGATATCAGCATGTTGCAAAGAAGCTTGGTATGAAACAACAAGCTTACTGAGCAGAAAATTTTCAGTTTCATTATTACAGTAAGAAGTCAGAACTCAACAAGAGCCTTGTATTTCCTTTTTGGGTGGGTTCGGGCTTCTCCCTCCTTTCAGATAATCAATCCTTAGAATACTGAGAAGAGGTGAAAGGTGAAGGCACCTCTCTAAGGACAGGCTGTTTTCATATATATCAACTGTCTCAAAAGACAATAAAATGTATAAACTTTCAGTACAACAGAATTGAGAGCTTTTAAAAAATAAAACAGATCAGCATAATTTACACATTTAAAAACTATATTGCATTCATAAATATATTTTCTAATTAATAACAGTTCCTAGTTTAAACATAAATATTCAAGTTGGTATTTGATTTTACTTCTTATCAGTTCATGTGAGTCCTGTAAGGATCGATCAGTTCCTTCTGCTTAATGCAGTCATCTAAATGGTCTTCACTAATGGGTTGTGCAAAGGCCTTCATTACCTTGTTTGTTGCAATAAAACTTTAAAATTCTGCAACTCTCTTATACTTGTGGAAAGCCTGTAAAATAAAACACCCTTTAGCTGCTAGGAAGGCAACACAAAAGCATAAGAAACATCCAAATCATCGCCTTCCACAGTCTGGGTTTTTCCCTCCCAACACTATTTGGTTAAGATGCTAATTTCCCTCAGATCTATTATCAGACTCTAGACTAGCTATTCTGTTGAATCACTTGAATGGGGGAAATGTTTAAAAAAAATAATCCAAACTGAATTTAACAAAAATAACCACTTCACCCACAAAAATCCAAAAGCCTAAAGGCTTAATGACAGCATTTAAATAACACCCAAGTATTTTATTTCTTTTCACTGTTTTTCAGATTTGCATTAAGAGAATAATACAAAACACAGAACAGCTGCCATCAGCATTCATATTCAAAGTCTAGTGCTTACAATGGTTTAAAAGACTGACATCCAGCTTTCATAAGATAGAATCTTTGAGATTTGATATCAAGAGATTATTTGGATCCAGTCAGACTAATAATCGACACTCCATCTACTCAGCTTGATGTCATTAATTTTATGAACATCACTGACAGTAGTTCAGCCTTTGAAAAGCTGCAGCTATATGTAACAAAATTATCTTCTCACAGACCCTGAAATTTTACAGTTTTTCCACTACACAAATGATAAAACCTACCTTCCAAAGGCATTTACAAGTGCAACTATTTCTTGGCGTGTGAGTTGAAAACCCTTTGACGGGCTGTTCTCAGGAAGGTTCTGTATTTCTTTTTCAGAAAACAAGATCTTCAGAGCAGTTCCTAGGCCCTGAGTCTAAAAAAAAAGCCCAAGGTTTTAACATCAAGATCACTCCTCTGAATGCTCAGAAAATCACAAAGTGAAAAAAAGAATTACAAATCCTGGCAAACTCTAGTACCAATTCTTATATACTGACACTATCTCGAACCAAATAACTGCATGCAAGCCAGGACACTAAAGTAAACCATGGAATCAGTTGTGTGCCAGATTTAGTCACTTAAGGAAGAACATTCTGTCTTCATCCTCATGATTTTAATCTCTTCCTTTCACACCTCTTTTGATACAAGCTGTAATACTTCCAGCTCCTTCTTGCCCCTTACCTTACAGATGCCCCATATGCTGCAGGAGCTGTTGGATGTCTCCCCTTCTCTTTTCCCTTAACCCTTTGCTAAATAAGTCCAACTAGGTTTTATTATGAGGTATCACATTTCTATTGCTTCCACTTCCAGTCCCAGAAGCAGACACATCAACCCTTATTTTCTATGCAGAAATACTGAGGCAGCTATTCCTACTTCCCCTTATTAACTGGGATACAGACACAGCTGCTGGATTCTGACGAAAAGTTGAGTCAAGAAATGTGCCCCCATTTCATTTTGTGTGAGAAGGAAAAACACAAATAAGAAGTTTCACTAGGACAGACAGAACTGCAAAAATTCAGAGGCCACCTAATTTTAATGTTATCAATTTCTTTGAAAGCTGAACTTTGATTAAGCTTAATATGACACTGTAGTATTGTACAGCAGGCAGCCCAAAGTCACAATTATTCTAAATCTGGACTTAACAGTAATCTTTAAAATATTATTTTATGGATAATGGTCCAGAAACTGAAGTTGGTTTTCAGTTTTCAGCTTCACTGTGCACCTCTGCATTCATTTGCTGCTTTCTGCACAAATGGTGAAAATCTGAATGACTCCTTTTTTCTTCCCATTTTTTCCAATTTGTGGAGTTAAACTTCATACTGGATTTTCTAAGAATTAAGTAAGTGTTGTGTTTCTAGGACACCTTCCTTCAGGGGGTTTCACAAGGCTCACTGAATGCAGGTAAGATAGTGGCTGCCAGTAAGATGCGGCTGTGAACTATCTGCTGTAAATACATTTTTTTGAGAGAATAATTTCTAGTAACCAGCTGCTGAGTGAACAAACACTTTTAAACACATGTTTTAAACACTTGTTTAACAGTAAACTAAACACAGACTTGTTTTAATATACAGGTAGGATATCAAAGACCAACCATGTGTAAGAAATCAGAACACTAAGGTAAGAAGCATCCTGCCAGAATGAAATAAATGCTTAATTTAACCTTCCCCTGCCACACACATGTAAAAATAAACTGTACCTGCAGTTTGCCCCACAGCCTGCATTTGTCACATCCAACACAATCCATTATACGGGATATGTTCTTGAAATGTAGTCTGAATTCTTCCTAGCAGTTAAAAAACAAAATAAGAAATGGTTAGGGGTTAAAAACCTCTTAGTTTTACAAAATTAGAAGGCAAACTGATGAATCTAGCATCACTAGAATTTCAACTTTCTATTACTAAAGCTACAACCAACCAATACCTTGTGTGGTCGGGCCACAATGAAAGTCCACATAAACTCAGAATCTTGTTTCCAAGTCACTGCTAACAGTTAATGCCTCAAAAAGAACCCCAAATACACAGGACATGGAAGGTAATGCCTAGATTTTGTACTTTCTTAAAAATCTTCTGAGCTTTAAGTACTACATTTGTGTCCCTGACCAATACTTTAAGCAAACACCATGATTATATTTTCAGGTACTTTTGAGATACAGACTACTTAACAAATTCAACTCGTTTCCCACACCACAGTCCTGATGGCAGTATTAAACTAGTGATTTCAGTCTGCTTACCTCACAACATCTTGTATTCATTTAGTATAATGCAGATGAATAAAGCAGATTAAGAGGCCTCTGATACAATCCCATAAATTTTCATCCCTGCTTTTTCCACTCAGAATGTTTCTGGTAGGTAGAGAAGTTTTCTAAAATAACTTAATTCCAAAATGGATGTTTTGGATGTCATTCAGAACTAACTTTACCTTTAATGATTTTGCTCCTTTTTTATCTCCAGCAAACATGGACTTTTCATCAAAGTGCATATGGAAGGACCTGAGGAAGAGAAAATGGAAAAAAAAATTGGTGTAAACAACAGTGGTTCCATCAAAGGTTGGTGAGTAGCTAATGCTACCAGTTCCTAGTCTTTGCAGAACAGTTCTGAATGGTATCAGTGTATCTTCAGATCTGCCATTTATAGGTTTGCTACCACTGCTTCCATTTCTTTCTAATGTACATTGTAATCGTCACAATGTTTGTCAGTCAATCACTGACTGACCCCATCTCAAGACAATGATTAGGGACAACAACGAAGACACACAGCAGCACATTTCTAAGCACAAAAAGAAAATCAAAAGAAAATATAACTGAACCATAACTGGATTATAGAACCTCACACAATAAACAGAAAGAAGAAGTGGCTAAAACCCTAGTGGTCAAATCTATTATAAAGATGATTTGGTGGGGTTTCTGGTCATTTGTAGGATTTTTCATATTGTTGAAGATAGAATATATCAATCTCAATATTAATCTGGCCCCATCAAACAAACAAATTCCCCTTGATCTCTTAATTTTCTTCCTTCACTCCACTTTCAAGTCATATATTCTCACTTGTGAATATAATTGATAATTTCAAGCTATAGATAAAACAAATCCTATGCCTTACTTTGTATCCCTGAAGATATCTAGCAAGAGAGCTTTAGATTCTGCATCCTCATGGCCATTTCCAGTGTAAAGGTCAACAACCGCACGCTCAAAGTACGGTGCAACCTTGGACAAAGCACGTAGCTCTATTAAATATAAGAAATACAAATTTTTTAGCCTCCTTGGTCCTTCTCCTTTTGTTTCAAGGGGGTCAAAGCGGCGAGTGAACTCTTTCACATTAGGTCCCCAGCGAGGCTTCCCCCAGGTTTCTGCATAGAGGAAAGGGCAAGGGGAGTTGAAAAAGAGTGCAAAAAATATTAGAAAAAATCCAAAACACATTAGAGATGCTATAGTATTCCATTTAGTAATTTTACTAAGACTTAATTACCTTCAAGAAGATAATTCGCACACAGATGCAAGTTGATGCTAGCATGAAGCCCAGAAATGAGCTTATAAAACACTCTTTTCTCAAGGCAAAGACCTGTCCAGGAAAAAGCAAACACACAAACAGACCCCAACCTAAATACTAGAAATAACATATTAAAATGAATATACCTTGACATTTTGGTCTGCATAATTTAACTGCCAAGAGTTAAAACTGCAGTACTTGCGCTCTGTTAATGCATACTTTTATTCATCATAAGAAACATTTATCTGTTACTTCTAATAAGACATTCGACACTTCCTACTTTGTATTTTAGCGTTTCAATAAATACGGTTAAAAAAGTACCTGGTTAGTTAGTACAGACAAACTGTCACACAAAAATTAGATGCTTACATAGTTTAATAGATAAATTTGAATTGAACTTCAATTTTGACAGTAAGGAAATCAGACCTGTGATCCTTTCTAATTAGAATTAGATCTGAAGTATTGTCCTTACAGAAACAGGCTAAAAAATCCAGAAAACCTTACAGCACAGCCTAACAGCAAAAATGTGTCTTCTCAGCTATACTGTAAATTCATTGAAGATGTAAATGCACAGAGCAAAACCTTGAAAAACTATTACTTTGATGAATACAGACTTCTTATAAGTGAACACTCCCCTTACAAAGCATGAAACACTGAAAGGTTACCATCTAAATGGATGAGACAACAAAAGATCCAAGAGAAAAATACGCTTTGAAACTAAGTATTTTTAAAAACCTACACTATAAAAAATACATGGGAAGAAGAAATAGTATTTCTTCAACTGACTTTAACATGATATTAACTCATTTAAGAGCCTTTACCTTCCAGCCATGTGTAGAAAGATTCTCCTGTAAATACAAAGTATACAGTTACATGAAGGGTTACTCACTTCCAGCACTCTAGTATCTTTATATTACTATGCATAACATTAGCAGCCTTCTGGACATAAAGAAAAATAATTTACTGATATGATGAGAACAGGCATTAAGTATCTGAACTTTGAGGTTCATTTAAATCAATTGGGATCAGGACAGGAGAAAGGCAAGAATGAGCATGACTAAGCTTAGGCATTCAGAAGTGTACAGAAACACAACCCTGACTATATGCATTTACAAACCTGACTATACACACTACTGGTAAAAGAGACAAGAATCTAATCATATCTGATAATCTTTACCTTGACTGCTACTTCATTTCCTGTACACTTCTACCTTGTATCTGTGAGCTCTCAGTTGACTGAAAGCAACTCTTTAAAAGTCTGCCTCACTGACAGCCGAAATGTATCTTCTCCCCACCTATCCAAAAATCAGGGACCTTCAAGACAGACAATACAAGCCTTTACATCTTCTTTTAAAGCATCTGGCACCAGTATCAATGAGGCTCTGTAGGAGACTCAGCAATCTTTTAATCTAGGCACCTCCAGTTATCTCACTAATAATATTATCACAACACATTTTCTTGTAAGGATAAGAAACAATAACAGAACTGTTACTTGCTCTTATCCACTCCTTCCCTTACTCCAAATATAAGAATTATCCAAATAAAACCATTTTTTGATTCATCATCTGCATAAAAATTTATCCTTCCTGGTCACTAATGCAGTAGCAGTGAAGTAAACAAATCAGATGTCCAAAACTCTTTAATACATGCATCATCCATGCAAGTCAAGCAACATAAGAGCTTACCATCATCTCCTCCTTTGGGGTGGGAAAAAAAAACCAAGAAAAATTCATAAGCATTAAACAGATAATTTCCACAGCACAGGAGTAACAATCACTGCAATCACTGCAAGTGCAAGAAAGTCTATTTATTTCACAAAATAAACCAGGCTGCTTTCTATTCTCTTCCTTCTCAAGACTACCTGAGACTAAACATTCATTATAATGAATGTCACTGAGAATTTGAAATATAGGAAATATAGGTAGCAGATTTAAGACATATTCTTGAAAGCTATGTCTGGGCTTCAGATAGATTGGCAGGAAGTCTTCAGTTCACATTCAACAATATGACCAGTGTTTCTGAAATTCTGAATCACGAGTTATGTTTTCTAACTTAATCTATGGTCTAATACTTACTTTTTAGGGAAACAGGGGACACTAGCTAATTCATTTGGAAAATCAGGTTCTGGTTTTCAATTTAAATTTGAAAACTAAAAACCTTTGAAAAAAAGGTTCTTGCAGATAACTGAGCCTCCCACTCTTGAAATAAGCCACTATGTGTATACTTGTAAAACATTAAACATTAGAGATGGAAAATGTACATCTACATTACGCTGAGACGACTGTGAGCTCAACTGATTAGATCAAATGCTCTGGGGAGAAAAAAAGGGAAAACCACAAGAGAGCTGCACTTTTTCTTCAACTTTAACTCCTTCCTATCCATGTTAGAAAATTACTGTGACATCTTTGGTTGGAAGAGACCTTTAAGATCAAGTCCTACCTTCAAACCAGCACTGCCATGTCACTTAAACAGTTTGAGACAATTTTCATGTTAGTTCCCCTAACGTTAATAAGCATAAATATATATAAAGTTAATCTATACAGTAATCACATATTACCTTAGTCTAAACATTGAAAATGAACAGCTATTTCAACAGAGGACACTAGCAGAGAGCACACCCACAGATCAAAGATCACTAAGCGTATCACTGGTACTACAATGGTCACTATGTTAAAAGATCTGTGGTAGAAAATTAAACAGGCAGACTCACCCCTACTAGGCGCTAGCGGGTTTAAAGGACGATAGACAGACCGAGGCCTATAAAGTAAGTTAGAAAACAAAAAAAATCAGTTTTAATCTGTAAGTACAAGAAATAGGAAGAACCACATTTCCTCTCCCTCCCCATTACTTGAAGCAGTTTTCTTCATAAATGCTGTTCCACACTCTCCAAGCAGAAGGCCCCTTGTATCCAGTGTAACGCTCAGGGTTCAGCAGCAAATCCACATACTGTGCATCTGGAGAACGCTCATCTACATAGGAAAAATTCTGTTAAGTCGTTAATAAAACACACAGACCTAAGTATGAGTAAGAGGTCTGATATAACACTGTTCTGTCTTCCAGTTGTATTATAAATGCCTTGTACATAAAAAAATACTGCCACGTACACACTGAATTGCTCAAAAGTACATCATTTATTCTAAAGTCCTGCATGACCATAATTTCTACAATGTCTGAAACCTTCTACATGGCTTGTTCAGCTTCACCATAAATACTTGGCATGTTCTCTCACCCCATGCTAAGAGAAACAGTGTTTTGTTTTAAATGGACTTCCAATTCAGGATTTATTTGTCTGGCTGGAGAAGGGGCAACTTGATTGAAAATGCGTATAACTGCTGCATGGGATTCTTAATAAAAACAAAGTCAAAGTAGTTGGTATATAGTATACATTAACTAGCTAAATCCCTTTTTTCTCCCCAGGTAATACTGTATACTGGCAGAAAGTCTGGATCCTATTGCTTGACTGAACAAACATCCAGCATATTGCAGAATGCTGTGTTGATTATGGAAGAAACATTTTACTTAAGCAGCATTTCAACAAGATACACCTTCATCTCTAAAGCTGACTACAAATTCAGGCAACACATACAAATAAAATTGTAAAAATACTCACTACTAAAAAACTCCGTAAGAGTAGAAACTTCAGTTCTGGGCTACAACCAGTAAAAAGCAGTAAGAATCCCCTCCTATGAAACTCTAGGTCAAGACCAATTCATGCTTAAAAAACCCCCACATACAATACAAGCCAGTAGCCCAGAAACTTTATAGGCATAGGCCAAGCAGTGTAACCAAATGTTTCCTTAAACATTGAAAAAAGCCAACAGAATGAAAACTGCTCTAAGAAGATGGTCCTGCTTGAGCAGTTAAGCATCCCTTCAGCAGTAATAGCAAAAACACAGACACAAGACACAGAACAACACAGCGAGAGCCAGATGAGACAAAGTCATATTACAGCTGTATTTCTTGACAGGGTAGCTAACCTAAGCAGTTCCTACACTTTCTGGTCACTTCAGATCTTCATTTCTTCTTCTTGTTATCCACATACCACTCAGTCTGTGGGGCAGTGCAACAGAAAAATGGAAAGCTGACCTGGGTTATAAATTTTTTTTCCAGCTAGATCAATTCCCTTTATCTAGTTTACCATTAAGGCAAATAAAAAGGTAGCAAACTGATATAATTCCATGAAACAGTTAAGTGAATTAAGAGCTCTCTCAACACCAGGAAGAGAGCAAGAGCTTCTGCCTCATTCCAATGCCTCCCAGTAGTTACTGTCTCATCAATCAGTGCTCCAGCTCACAAACTCGTCTGATAGGCTAGTTCATCTCAACAATCCAGAAGATGGGAGGAAGGGAGATATCAACCTACTTTCTCACTATCCAAACAAGCCAAATTAGTTTAACATGCAGGAAGATACAGGGCAGGGCCAGTGCAAATAAAGCACTGGAAGAACATGGCTGGAATCAGCTCATCCTCCTTCAGCAGGGCATGATGTAAGGAAAGATGGAGGAACTACTTAAATTCCTATTAGTTTTAAAATAAATGCTCTTAAACTGCATCTTTACCAATCGAGGCCTCCTAAAAATGGAAGCATGCAGCTTGAAGCCAGCACAGATACCAACAGCTTCATGCATCTGACAGTTCAGAGCTACACTAACAGTTACCAACTAGTTAGAGGAACAGCTTATACAGGAAATTCTCACAGGTAAGACACAGCAGAAGAACAGAAAGAGAAACATTGGTGGTAAGCCCATTGTAGCCGCTACTTTCTCTGGTGACAGCACACAATAGCCAAAAGGTAGATTAAAACATCTTGTATAATGCCCTAAGTCTTCCTAGCATAGAAAGCTTTCCAAAGAATGTATTAAGAAGGTCTTGAACAGTCATTCCTGAACTTCACAATTCCCATGTTTAGTTTAAAAACATTCCTTTGAACTCTGAATGTTACAAGCAAATAAGACAACGCACGTATTATTAAAACATTAGGGTGCTCCACATATAAGTCCTTACAGATAAGGGTGAATTTAGTGCAGAGATCATTTGGAAACAAAGCAAAGCTATAAGAACAAACTCAGACCAAGCACAGACAGCAGAATACTACCAAAAAATATTAAGAAACTGAATCAGGTGCAAGTGATGTGTCTTACACCTGCACTAGATGGAACTCTATTGGGAGAAGCTTTTTGAAAACAATATATGGTAACATCTTCCATTTACCTACTTATTTCCCTAAGAGCTTCCTGTTTGATATATTAACAGGAAGTAAAAGTGAATGTGCACTGTGTAGATTACCAAATGCTTCTTATAAAAGAATTACATTCTTTGCATATAAGATGATTTGAACTCACATTTCAACTTAGCATGCAAAATTTTTTTTAAAAAATTATTTACAAAGAAACTACCACATTGGTTTTGTTTTTTAAGAAGCAGCAAATAAAACAAATATTCCAAAAGAAGCTTAAACATTTTACCATCAAGTTCACAAAAATGATCCTGTGAATCATCATATCTTGCCCAGTCAATGAAAGCCTCCTTACTCTGATTACTGAAGAGAAAGAAACACATATGATTTTATTTTTTTAAAATAAACAACATCAAGAACCACTGAAAGAAACTTAATCCACACATAGTAGATAGCTTGGAACTGAAATCTGAAATAGACTACCTGAATATATGGCATTACCAGATTCAAGCAGTCATCAACTGCATTGCTTTAAAAAGTCTGAATACCCCTATCAAGATATATTTCTCTGAATACAATTTGTCTTGAGCTTTTTAAATAATAAACCTATCCCATTGTTGCATAAATGGTGCCAAAAACTAGATGATTTCTTTTACATATACATATGGCACAGACTGCTGATGCCACACCACCGAATGCAAAATGTAAGCAGAGTTAACACTGGGAACGCTGCTCCAGGATGTAGTAAAAACACTATAAAATATTTAAAACTACCTACCCCATTTTATGAAATTAGTACTTGCAGAATTTTCAAAAAGAGGCAATTGTATGAAAAGATATATTTATAACCTCCTGACAAATCATAATAGGACACTTTACACTTGGAATATTCAAGAAACTTCTCTAGTAATTACTAGCAGGCAAGATTTTATAATCATAAGAAAAAGGTGATAATGGAAAAGGATGATGCACTGCCAGTAAAGAACATGGAGGTCTGCCTACAAAGTTTGCCACCTGAACTTGCAGGATCCATTACCTGCCCTCTCCCAACTTCAACAGTCCATCCTACTCTTACAAAAGCATTCTCTTGACCTCACATACAGGTACTCACTCTAATATTCTTTCACCCTACAGAAACACTTAAGGACATGTCTTGGTGGTGGACTTGGTACAGTTGGGTTAAATAGTTGGACTCAAGATTAAAGTTCTTTTCCAACCTAGACAATTCTATGACACTAATAGTTTCTCATTTCCCCTCTAACAGGTAGAGCTGCTAAAATCTGTTGAAGAAACAAATTAACAGTGAGGGACTGATTCCTCTATTTCTACTTCTTAAAGGTGAAGAATCTAATGGAATGCATTAGATTCCCACCCACTTCTCCACCCACTTTCCTACTCAGGGGCAGAATTTCTCCCACCCAACCATGACTGCCATGCAATAAATAAGATCACGGAATTGATCCAAGCTAAAAAATAACTTTGCCAGAAACAGATGTAGCTCTAAAGCTCCCTGATCTGGTTCACTGAACGATCACAAACAAGCACATCAGTGTTAACAGAGGGACAGAGCAGGACAGAATCCCTTAATCCAGCACAGTCACCAAAGAACTAATACTGACATTAGTTAATGAAAGAAAAAAGGTGGGCTTATTCAAAAGTTTCCTCTTATGTATAAAGCTGTAAGATACCTCTTAAATAAAAACAGCAATGTGTACTGTAAAAAGAAAGAAGAAAGTCTACTTATCACTCAATACCTTTACCCTCAGATGTTCTTGCAACATTTCTCATTTAGCTTCTAATGGACTATGGAAAGAATGAAGAAAAACCAGCACATTGCAAAACCAAAATATTCCTTTGTTACTGTTTTTGTACTAGTGTTGTAAATCACAGCATACCTTAATGTACTGTTAACTGCTCCCAGTTTGTTGGCTTGCTCACAGTCTTCCAATTCTTTCGAATGATTTGCCACTTTTGAATACTGTAAGAAAGTTCACACTTAATAAACTAATTAACTACAACTGTCTGAGAACAGGTGTTGTGGAGGTATTTCTAGTTTTAGCAGTGAATTAGCTAGGACAAGGGACTTACTACTAGAATACTTCTAAGGAAAACATCTGAAGAATTAAAGATTAAATTGTTCTACAATAATATAGTTATATCAGCAAGGAATTAGTTATGTTTGTCAGTTTAAAACTCAAACAACCTAACACTTTTGTAACATAATAGATGGCATCTACACTCTCTTAAACAACCCCACCTTCCTCTTCAGGGGAGTTTTTGGGCCAAAGTTATTGTGTGTTGTGTTTTGTTTTGTTTTGCAGATTGAGCCTTAAATTTAGACAGATTTCTAAACTTCTCACATTGCTTAAGAAAAACAAACTATTTTAATGTGAATTTACTAATTTACTGATAACTTGAAATAAAGCTAGACTGCTGGCCTCACTTCATTTGAGGGCACATAAACATTGACATGAAAGATTACTACCCAAAACTAGCTCTAGCTAGCTTTAATCAGCCTTTCAGAGATGGCAAATACCAATAATCATGTCAGAAATTTTTAAAGAAATTGCATTTCTGAGGACAGACTTGTGGTAAAGAAGCCAGAGGCAAAATGTCACCACAATACATATCACAACACGTCTCAAAAAAGAAAGGATTCCATTAAAACTGTTCAGATGAGTAAGCAACTCGCTTTAAGGATGCATTTGCCACAATCAATAGAAGGAAAAACAGCAGAAACTAGTGAAAAATCAAAGTTATGTCAGAGATAAAACACTCTAGATAAAATGCCCTAATAAATTTAAACCTCAGTAGGGCTCTTGCACATAAATATTTAAGGAGGAAATTCCTACTCAATTTTCTTGGATTTGCCTAGAGTTGAAGCCCACTCTATAGCATCATGTGAATGTTAAACGGAAAAATCTGAACAATGAATGGATCTGACCTAGAATTAAAGATACTGCTGATGAAACATACTGAGATGCTGAAGCAAACATTCTGCATGTCTAGAACTGCAAACCAATCCCTACCCTGAAGTGAAAAATAATTACTGCCAAGAACATAATACTACATTGAAGGTTTCAAACAGAATAAGTATTCAAATTTCCAAACCAGGCTAGACTGGACAGGGCTTTGGTCCACCTGGTCTAGTGAGAAGTTTCCCTGCCCATAGAAGGGGGTTGGAACTAGATAATCTTTAAGGTCCCTCGCAACCCAAACCATCCTATGATTCTATGAAAACATGTTGCCAAGCTCCACTGTTCTCTAGTGTTTAACAGCAATAGCTATCAGAGCAGGGCTCTGCAACCATTCACTAGGTCAGGACAAAGCATCTGTTCCTGACAAAGCACTATGTCCTAAGAACAGTTTCTGGAAGAAAAATATAAAGAGAGATGGGCAGGAAGTAAAATGTTAATGTTGTAATGTTGAGTTACTGCAGCCTGTCCCCATCCTTTGCTTTAAAGTTTAATGCTCCTGTCATGACAGTTCTTTAATGTCTAACCCCCCCCAAAATGTGCTCACCACTGAAATGAAACCGGACTATAGAAAGTTGAAACTAGAAATCTCTCCACTACCTCTACATAAAGCTTACACTGTTGCAAGTAATTAACAAGATTCTCTATTGCTAACTGCACTTCTGTGAAAGTTGTGCACATGTAACCCTGGTCTTTGTGCCTAGATGAGCTTTCAAAAGAACTGTTCTCTCTGTTCAGCAAATAAAAAAATACCCCCAGACTAGAAGATTACAACTGCATCTACATTAAGTGGTAAGGGCAATAGGAAGCTGCACAGCAGTCAAGCACTTAAGATGACAGAAAACTACAAGTTTCTACCCCGAGTATATCTAGTCAAAAGACTATAGAGCTCATTAGTGAAAAGATGCCTTTAAGTTTTTAAACCTTTTCAAGGCAAACGCTATTAGGATGAAAGACAGAAACAAGACACATCCCCAGAAAAATACCTTCATTTTTTAAGCCAATACTTTAAAGGTAATCCACAGGATGCAAGACTCTTCCAGACAGACAAAGCACAGGCTCAAGGCACAGTATCCATTACAGTCCTTGAAACAAAACACTCTAAAACAAGTTTGTTTCACCTATGCCATTAAAATGCAGCAATTCTCCTGTAGAAAGAATTCATTTTTCTGACAAGAGAAGCAGCAGATAATATTGTCTTCATTCTACTACAGACTAAGTGTGCAGAACTGCCCAACTTTAAGTACTATAGTTGGTTGCAACATTCTGCAAGGCAATTCAAAGGAAACATCAACAGCAGCAAATATACCAGCAAATGGCAACTTCCCACAGCAGCTATACCACTTGTTTTACTGGGGTGAAAGAAAAAGGTGTCACTTTCAATAGGCTCATATGAAGTATCTTAACAGCAGCATACCCTTTGGATACTAATTAGCACTTGGGTAATAAAAAGTCACACAGCTACTTTAATATTTAAAGTTTAAAAAAACTAAATCAGAAAACTTAGAAGATAAGTATCTACTCACTTTATTTGAGCTCCCAGCCTTAATTCCAACAGGTATTTTGCTCTAAAAATAAAAAATAAATCAGTTTTTACATTGTTTGTAGAAATTATTATGCTTGATTAAAATCTGCAACATAATTCCTAGAGGACAAACCAAATCTGTTTTTAAATAAAAAATCTGCTCCTTTAATTTTTCATTATATCAGAGATAATTTTAGAGCTTAGCAGACTTAATGTTATTTGTTTCAGTGTTAAAGTGGTTGAGACACCTTGGCTGTACTTACAATATTCTGGTTGTATTTCTACTCTTGACATAGTAAATATTTTCACTGTCACCCTTTAAATTTAAGTTGGCAAATATTGTCAATATCATATTAATTAATGCAAATTAGCCATTATTATTTAACCAAATGACCTTTTTCTATTTTATGTAATTTGATCCATACCTCAGGACAAGGCTCTACATGACAATCTTTGATAGAACAATGGCCATCATCAGCCCAAAATGGGCACGGTCTCTTCAGGTTGACCTAAACATATAAATTCAAAAATTTATACAGTTGATAGTTACATAAGACAACTTTAAAAGAAAGTTTTCAGTATCAGGAACTTCTTTGCAATTAAAGGAGAAAACACAAGGAAAAATAGTTAAACTAGGTAGTTTAAGTTTGCTGGGGTTTGGTTGATTGGTTTCTTTTTAACTATTCTCCCTCTAAGTAGAGAAGCTGAAGTTTGCTGCAGTGGAATTTTTAGTCATAAATCCATAAACACACAGTAAAGCACAAATTAAATCTCTCACTACTAATACAACTTCAAATGAATAAATAAACTACTAGAAAAGGCAAATAAGACACGCAGAAACATAGTCAGGAAAGAAAGTTTATACATCTACTACAGCAGTGACAGCAGCCCCTTGAACAAAGAATCAGGAATTGAACTCTATATGCCATGCTCTGATGGAGTCCACTGCATGTGGTATCTGAATGGTTCCTAATAAAAAAACACTACTTAAGCTTTTAATTTTGAGAAAAAACCTGAAATAACTGAGCCATCTGGAACAATTATTCAATTATAAAAACTTCTATGCTTTGAACACATGTAAGTGTCAGAATATATTTATAATAGATCAGCACTTAGCTTTAAGTGGCCTAGCTTTTTGTGGAATACAGTAATAAAAGGTAGAAGGGTTAACAGAAGGAGTCTGTCATTTGCCTAGTAGCCAGTGTCCAGCCTCAACCCATGACAGAAGCCTAGTGGCTATGTTCACTGAACTGCAAGAGCCTCACCACTTAGAAAAATTCTCATTTATTTCCCCAGCATCATACACTAATTCTCTAATACACTAAGCAGAAAGAAAACTAAATCAGTGTGCCTCTGATATGGAGCAGACACAACAGGAAGAACCCAAGATGCATTATAGCCAGATTTTACTCTTCCTCCAGTCTATTTTCTTTATGCTGACATAAAATAATCCAGACTGTGTACCAGAAATAAAGAAAAAACATTTGACACTTGTAGGACAAGCAACCCAGAAAGAATTACAACTTCAAATGTTACTACTACAAAAAAATCTACAAAGAGCAAAACTCAATGTCTGACTTGGTCAACTGCCCTTTATTATAAACTATTCTACTAAAATGTTCACTGAGTAAGTTCTTCATATATTTTCAAAATATATATATGAAGCCAAGCCCATATAATAACTGAAGATGATTTTCCACATTTCCATTTTGATGTACTTATTCAGCACAACTGGGAGTTATAAATTCAGCTTTAAAGTGTTAAAGGGTTTTTTCTTGAATGAAGAATCTCTGACAAGACATTAATCAAATGTTCTGATTCCTTGGGAGTGATGACAGCTATCGTCTAGTACAGGCCAAGCCATGCTAGCAGAGATACATTAAAAACAAAGATTTAGGTTTTGTTTCTCTCCTCATTTCCTCTAAGCACATCACAAAAACCATCCATATGAAAAAAAAAAGTCTAATCAATGAAGGTTTTTGTATTTATTCACTCCTTTTTCTTGTAAAGCATATTTTACATTATATTATATAAAACATATATATCCCCTGCCAATTTCTATCAAAAAAAGCGTTACATACTGACACTCAAGTACAGTTGCTATTGCACAAATGAACACTAAATTAAAGAATACTGCTCTTTAAACTGCAGATTAATCTAGGAAACACTTCCAAATCAAGATATACCCATCTCAGTGTGAATCAAGAATACCCAAAATGAGCATTTGCTCACACACACTCTTCTGGGGAAAAAGTGAGGTAAGCACTTAAATCACTAACAAACCTGCACTGACTACACAGAACACTATTTTCCTCAGGGACTGAAGTACCATATTACATTATCATCACTTAGAGTATTACTCGGAACTTGTTGCAGTTTAAAAGTTTGATTTTTTTTAATCATGAAACATACATATTTTGTGTGCTTTGCTGCATAAAACTATATAGAAACAAATATTTTTATTCCTTTGTTTTTCATTGAGAAGTGTTCTGCTTTCTAGACACCAACTAGAACAATTTCAGCAAGACCTACAAAATAACCTCTCTTTGGCCTTCAAGTTTAAACTACACAGTCCATTCAGTATTATATTAAAATTTGAGATCTTTTATGGTTGTTGAACTTAATCACACAATGGGAATACCATGACTGCAGTTACAAAAGCTCACAACCAAAATTCTTAATCATCAAGTAACTTCAGAGTAGGATTGTTTTCACTCCTAGAACAAGCAAATTTCCCATATGCTTACCCAGAATTTAGCTATACTGTAGGTGACCTAGGTGATCACTGCCTACCCTTACAATTTCCACATTGTTGTATAAAACCTTGTATACCTATTACTCTTCTTCTACAAAAATTTTCTTTTGTGCCTCTAGATCATCTAAATGTCACTACTAGGTGATGTATTATCAATGAAGTTTCACAAGTCTTGTTTCTCTTGAAGAGTGAAGTTAGAAGTGTAACATGTAGCAGGAAGAGATTAAGGATAAAGTTACAAGTGACTGCTTGCTCAGACTTGAAAGATTATAGCACTTTCTTCTTCCTTACATTCATAGCCCCACCTTGCATTAATGCACTACTTGTCTGATTTCACATCAGCTAGATAACTTGATACATTCTGGTAAAAACAATTAACAAACCCTGACCAAACCCAAACATCCAAACTACAAAACTACCAAGTTAAAGATATTCACTGTCCAAAAGCACATTCAGAAAATCCCAAGAGCTAAAAGAGGGAAAAGGCAGAGTCGTCTGCCCTAAAGGACAGCTAACCTTCTGCTTAGCGTAGTGAAAATGAAAACTCATTTTCAAGTTAAACATATCTGAAAACCTAGGTGTCAGGCTTCAGAGTCTTATTTTGCTCACCACATTCTAACACAGAGGAGAAAAAATGTCTGAAGTCATAAAAAGTGGTATTACATGCTACTTGAAAATTGAGCATTTTATTACATTTTTCAAAGGAGTAGTAGCTCTCCAGACAGCAACCATTAAAATCAGAACTAAGACAGCAACTTCTAAGACAAGGAAATCACCAAAGTACTTCCATTTCAAATTATGCACATCTTAGAAGGCAAATACTGCATGCTGTCAGGAAAGCTAAGATGTACAATCCTTTTCTAGAGGCAGCAGTACAAAGACACTACTTTTAAAATTACTGTTTATCAGTTGAAGCAGTCATAAATTACTGTCACTGACACCAGGATTAACACAGCCAACATGACTTACTATGCACATAACTGTCACGGACTGAAAGCCTACTACAACCAAAATAAAGACCTCTTGGCTTCTAAAAGACAACTTAATGTATACATATTGATTTGATATGTAATCCTCCCTGTATCTTCTGGATTATTAGAAAAATACATTTCTGTACCTTGTAATATCTGAAGTAATCACGCTCCTGCAGTTTCTGTATTTTAGGAAATATCTTGAATGTATTGAAGTCATCAATGCTTTCTATGTCACATAAGCAATCATCTAGGACTCCCGTGAGCTATTAAAAAACACAACAATTTACTTGTAACCAAAAAATGCAATATTAAACACAGGAAAAAAACACAACCCTGAAAAGAAAAATACGGCAGTTAAGAAAAATGCTAGTGAAATAGTAGCAATTTGCACCTTCAGACCAAATGCTTTATTTCTCATTAAAATACTGTAATATATGCTGAACATATGCAATGAGGCAGTAAAAGATCTCCAAATGCAATAATGAATCAGGATGTCAATAATATTACCACTTTTCAGTCCTGAAATCTGTTTATACATCAAACACATACATCTTTATAAAGAATGATGAGAGATTTTCCAAACTACAAACACACAGTAAATTAGTACATCAGATTGTATACCAAGTATTTTCCTACTGAAAAGTCAATAGTTGAATTGCTTAAGAAAATGCCACAATAATGCATTATTGTTTGCTGATGACACAAAGCTGGGTGGGGTTGCTGACGCCCCAGCAGACGGTGCTGCCATTCAGTGAGACCTGGACAGGCTAGAGAGCTGGGCAGAGAGAAACTGAATGAGGTACAACAAGGGTCAGTGTCGAGTCTTGCATCTGGGCAAGAACAACCCCAGGGACCAGTATAGGTTGGGGATTGACCTGTTGGAGAACAGCATAGGAGAAACGGACTTGAGGGTCCTAGTGGCCAGCAGGATGACTATGAGCCAGCAATGTGCTCTTGTGGCCAAGAGGGCAAACAGCATCCTGGGGTGCATCAGAAGAGGGGTGGTTAGCAGATCAAGAGAGGATCTTCTCCCTTTCTACTCTGCACTACTGAGGCTGCACCTGGAGTACTGTGTCCAGTTGTGGGCCCCTCTGTTCAAAAAGGACAGAGAGCTGCTGGAGGGTGTCCAGCACAGAGCAATGAAGATGGTGAAGGAAGTAGAACAGCTCCCTGATAAGGAAAGGCTGAGGGAGCTGGGTCTCTTGAGCTTGGAGGAGGCTGAGGGGTGACTTGTTAATGTCTCCGAATATGTGAGGGGTGGGTGTCAGAAGGATGGAGCCAGGCTCTTCTCAAGGTCATCTGGTGATAGGACAAGGGACAATGGGTGCAAGTTGGAACACAGGAGGTTCCATTTAAATATCAGAAGAAACTTTTTCACAGTGAGGGTAACATAGCATTGGAACAGGCTGCCTAGGAGGGTTGTGGAGTCTCCTTCTCTGGAGACATTCCAGACCCACCTGGCTGTGTTCCTGTAATGACTTAGTCTAGGTGACCCTGCTGTGGCAGGGGGATTGGACTAGATTATTTTCCAATCCCAAATGATTCTATGAGCACTTCGTGAAGCTTACAAAAATATTTTTATCACCTATGCAAAACTGAAAATACTCTTTCAGGGGAACATATTTCCAATAAACATGCAATTGACTTGGTGTCAAATGCCTAAGATGGAAAAATAACAGAAGACACACAAATGTGTCACAGCACACATTAAATTCTAATACTGCTCATCGGCAAAGACAGTTCACAGCACAATAATGCAATAGCGACACAGCCATCAAGTACCCCAGTTATAGGATTTTATTAGTCCAGGTCTAGTGCTCACTGTTCTCAGTTCTGTAGTGATGGAACACTAAGAACATGCAGAAAATGGTTTTGTCAATACCTGATCCTCCAGTGAAATTCAAACTGGAAAGGTCAAAATAAGAATAGTGTATTACACAATTAAAATTAAATACTGCAAGACACACTTTGCTAATCGCACAAATCAGTGTTTTACTTTTTTTTTTTAACTGAACAATACTGGTTTACTCAGTTCACAAATGTAGCTCCAAAGTGTCGCACAGGTTATCACAACTCATTGCAACAGCCAAGTATGAAGCTTTCTTTTCATCTGCTAATTACTTTGAACTCTGCGATAAACTCTAAAAGCATTAGCCTACTACAATACGTGTTCAAGAACTTACCCAACATTGAACAGCTGTTATTTCTTCTCTATTTCAAATAAGCTTATCAAAGTATTTCCATGCATTGTCAAACTTAGTTTAATTCTTGCATAGAGATCAGAGTTGTACTAAAAAAGTTGAACGTCTAACTTACCTCCCTCAAGATAAACCAACCTTTCAGAATAAAAGGTCTATGACCAATCTGGATCAATTTCTCCTTATGAAATCTGGTAAGTGAGATGTATTCAGCCCTTCAACATTAAGAAAAACCTGAATAAATGCACCTACTCACAAGCAGTCTATTTATACAACCAACCTCATTAGAGTTATCAGGATTTGCACTTTAATTCCTTCGACAATTAGAAGACCACCTGGGACGCCTTGTTTTGTTCCTAAATGTTTTACCTTGCCACAGCTGCAGATCAAAAAGCTATAGAGGACTCCAAGAACTAATGTGTAGCTTATCTTTTCCCTGCTCAAGTCCCACTTACAGGTATTTAAACTCTGAACACATCATGCTATTTTATGAAATAGCAACAGTCTCTTTAGCAAGCATCATAAGAAAACTATGCCAGTTTGCTCATGGCTGCTTTAAGAATCAAAATTCAACTAGTATTTAGTTAACCTAAAATAGACACTAAAATAAGGAGTGTTAAAAGCTGAGAAAACCTCAGCCTACAACAAAAAGCAACTTGTGCTACATGCAGTATGCTAGTGACCATATTCTATGGTCATTTACAAAGCAACATGTTATACAAAGCAGGAAATTAGAAAACATAAGGAAAAGAATGTTCAGACACAAACAACATTGGTCCCCATGGTATATCCATATAAATTCACTTTAATGTCTTTGACCAAACTGAAATCCTTCCTGCTCAACACCAGCTGTTACTCCAGTCATGGGCATAGACTCACAGAATTGTCAGAGTTGATAGGGACCTCTGAAGATCATGTAATCCAACCTCCCTGCTGGAGCAGGATCTCAGAGCAGAACTCACACAAACACATCCAGAAGGGTTCTGAATGTCTCCAGAGCAGGAGACTCCACAACCTCTAAGAGCAGCCTATACCAGAGTTCCATCACCTGAACAGTAAGGTCTTTCCTCATGTTTAAAGGAGGGTTCCTGTGTTCCTGTGCCCATTGCCCCTTGCTGCTACTAAAACCAATCTTGGTCCATAAAAGCAGAAAACGAGAAAAATATATCAAAAATAACAACCAGATACTGGTGACAAACATTGGTGCTTGCATATTTCCATATACACCCAATCTAATTTCTTTGGCTCAGCTGAAATCTTTCCTGCTCAACACCAGCTGTTATTTCAGTCATTGTGATACCATTGATGAATAGCAACTCCCAACTACAGATGCTCATCCTTTTGAAGTTATTAAGGCAGTTTACAAAAAAAAAAAAAAAGGACTATTCTCATCTCCTCTATAATACAGCCACACAGACATGACATAAACACAAGCCAAGTCCCTACCTTAACATTGCCAGTACAACATATGGCTACTCATCAACTCCATACAGACAGCTAAGTTTCTGCCTAAAGCCTAGGGCTGACCCAAGGCAGTGATCAACACACCACCCCACTGCACAGGCAGCGTTACCTGAATTGAGCAGCTCCTCTGTCCAGCTGGACCGTTATACAATACAATGACAGGTGGTTCTGAGGCCAGGCAACTTCTCCCTTTACTGCACTAAGGGAACCCACAGCCCAGGGGCATCTAACAGGATGGATCCCAGCAAACAGCAACAGTGGGGTATGGAATAGGAATGGGGTAGAGAGCAGGATCGAGCTGGCGATGCATACGCTACTTCGCCGGTGAGGCTGCACAGGACACGGCCCGGCACTGCCATACACCCCTCCGAAGGGCACCTTCCTATGCCCCCTTCCCCTCAGGTAGGAGCCCGAAGCCCTCCCTAAGGCCAGTGGAATGCTTCTGCCAGGCTCTGCTCTCTCTCCTCAGGCGAGAACACCCCTGCGGGCCCTGCTCTCCCACCCCAACCCCACCATTAGGGGACCCACCTCCAAGCACCGCCGCCGCTCCTTACCTGGGCCTGGGCCGTCAGTAAGAAGCTCAACGCAGCCACTAGCCGCCCCACTAGCCGTGACCCCGCCGCTGTGCACCGGCTCATGCTGCTGCTCCTGCTGCTGCCGCCGCCGCTCCGCCCGCCGCAGCTGACGGGGGAGGGAGGGCAGCCCTAGCCCCACCACCGCAGCACGGAGGCCGCTTCGCGCACCGTCCCCTCAGCGCAGCCGCCTCCCACAGCCTCTCCGCCCCTCTCGGGGCCGCGCGGCGACACGGGAGATGTAGTCCTGGGGCGGGACGGGGAACGGCCTAATCAGGCACAGCTCGGGCTTTCCAGGCTTTTTTCCCTGTGGTGTGTTTGAGAACAGGGATGCAGGTTAATAGCAAATCTATAGAGTAGCATTTTACATGTTTTTACTTTTTTTTTAACCTATGAGGGAAGAAGGTGCTTTCCTAAGTGTTTTTACATTGCAGCAAAGAAAATCATAGAATAGGTCAAGCTGGAAGATACCTCAGAGATCATGTAGTTCCAGACCCCTGCCATGGACAGGGACACCTCTCACTAGACGAAGTTGCCCAGAGCCCCATCCAGCCTGGCCTTGAACACTTCCAGGGGTGGTGCAGCCATCACCTCCCTGGGCAACAGTGCCTCAGTACCCTCACAGGGAGGAATTTGTTGCTAAGATCTTACCGAAATCTCCCCTCTTTCAGCTTGAAACCATTCCCCTTGTTCCTTCATTAAAGTCCCTTATAAAAAGTCCCTCTCCAGGTTTCCTCTACCACTTTCAGGTACTGGAAGGCTGCTACGGAGTCCCACCATGGCCATCTACAAGCTGAACAATCCTAATTTCCTCAGCCTGCCTTCATAGCAGAGGTGCTCCAGCCCTCCGGAGTCGCTCCGACAGTGACAAAATAAGATACTGAGATAATAAAACAGTTGTGTGGGAAAAGGCACCTCTGATTTTCCCTCTCCTCCCTCCTGCTAGTTGCCCATCCCATGTATCTGAACTAGCACTTACGAGGTTGCATGTTCCATTTACCTGGCTGCTTCAGTGATATTTCTTTTTTCCTGTAGGGATAGTTTTCTGACAGAGGAGCCAGCTAAACTGACTCAATAACTGTCTGTTTCATCACTTAACCTTGTCCAACGGAAGTTCTGCATATCCGTGAAAAGAAGAAGAAAGGGTAGGGCCATCCCTTCCAGTGGCTTCTTGCTATTTGATCAGTTTAGCTATACCAAATTTTATATTCTTTTTTATCAAGTTTTTTACTGGATCCTTAAGGAAACTGCTTGGTGCTTGAGAGATCGAAAGGATTGAGGGCATCAGTTGGATTTGTCTAGCTGTGCCTTGCCAGTAGCTGCTGGAACTGGTCTAAGACTGTGCTGCTACTTCTCTTCAGTTCCCACCAAAATCTTAAAAGAAACCCAACCTCAAACATTTCAGAAGCAGTATTTTGTTCCCAACAATGTAATGCTTTAGCTAATTTAAGCGTTCTCTGCAGAAAGGTTTAAAGTTCAGCCTTAGAAATTTGAAAATGTCTTGAGGCCTTTCTTCTAAGTTTATTGTTTGAAAATCCATAAATAGTTTGGTTAAACCCTCCCTTTGTGTCTGATGCTTTAGATGGAAGCACTTGGTTAAAATATGGTCAGGGTCTCTGACCCACAACATCATTGGTGAGACAGGTGAGATGCATGGGGTTCCAGATGAGGACCCCCACAACACTTTGCTGTGGCTTTGGCAACTACAGTCAAATGCATGTCTATAATTCATTTCCAGAATTGCAAACATTCCTGTTCCTGTGGGAAAACATGAGTGTTGCATGTGTAGGGTTACTGGAATTAGGATTTTATTTTCAACCCATTTGCTAAGCCAGGTTTTACTTATACCCCATCAGTTACAACTTTCCTGGAACACGAAGACAAGCTTTAAAGTCAGGGTAAATGGATTAGTCATTGTTTATTATTTACTTACAAACTAAATCAAATTGTTTTTCTATTACATTTGCCATTAAGTGCCAATATGTCACAGATTTTGCATTGATGAAAATTACTTCAAAAAATGAAAGATTGATAGAGATCACTAAATGGAGAAGAGGTCATTTTATAGGTTGGTCCCAGACAAATGATATAATTGCTCTTTCCTTTCCTCTCTGTGGTACAGGCAGTACATGATTCATTTGGGAATGATTAAACAAGATTCTATTCCTACTTTCAGCACCAGTGGACTAGTACACTTGTTAGATACTTGAGAAGAAATAGCAGAACAGTGAACTCTGATGTTGATATCCCCAAAGATCAGTACTGGGACCAGTCCTCTTCAATCTATTCATTAATGACTTGGATGAAGGATTAGCGTGCACTGTCAGCAAGTTTGCTGATGACACAAAGCTGGATGGGGTTGCTGACACCCCAGCAGACGGTGCTGTCATTCAGAAAGAGCTGGACAGGCTAGAATGCTGGGCAGAGAGAAACTGAATGAGGTACAACAAGGGTAAGTGTGGAGTCTGGCATCTGGGCAAGAATAACCCCAGGGACCAGTATAGGTTGGGGACTGACCTGTTGGAGAACTCCATAGGAGAAATGGACTCGAGGGTCCTAGTGGACAGCAGGATGACTATGAGCCAGCAATGTGCTCTTGTGGCCAAGAGGGCAAACAGCATCCTGGGGTGCATCAGAAGGGGGGTGGTTAGCAGATCAAGGCAGGTTCTTCTCCCCCTCTACTNATCTGGTGATAGGACAAGGGGCAATGGGTGCAAGTTGGAACACAGGAGGTTCTGTATAAATATCAGAAGGAATTTCTTCACAGAGCATTGGAACAGGCTGCCCAGGGGGGTTGTGGAGTCTCCTCTGGAGACATTCCAGACCCGCCTGGATGTGTTCCTGTGCAACTTGGTCTAGGTGATCCTGCTGTGTCAGTGGGATTGGACTGGATGATCTTTTGAGGTTCCTTCCAATCCCTAATGATTCTATGATTCTATGACACTGCTATGGTTTGCTGAGCTCTTGTTATTCCATATGTTAGCACAAGTGATTTGTACTTCTCACAAAGAAAACACTTTGCTTGAGCAAATTCAAGTGAATTCTTTGTAATTGTTTGAATATTGCAAATTTGATTTTGGACCAACATTTCTATCATGGGTATTTTAAAAAGCCCTCAAAACCCTGGAAGAATGAAGTACTTACACATTTGCATGCTTGCACTGCATAAAGGACTATGCGAACTAGGTGTAAATTCTCAAGTCTAAGTCTCAGTGTTTGTTCCGTTGTCACTTCAGGACATTTTACATTATTTACAAAAAATCTTTATTTCCTCACCTCTGTCAGCCTTATCCAGCAGCAGATTAGTTTTTGACTGCCATGTTATAAGCATAAGGATTTGGCTGTAGAAATACATACTGAATGATTTTAAGAGGCAAAAAAGAAAAACTAATTCCTTGTATAGAGAAATATCACCTGCTAGATCAGAATTGAATTTAGCTTAAGCATTTTTCTACACTCTGGGTTATTTTCTATAGGTTTTTATGGTTTTGGTGTTGATTTCAACCTACAAATACTTTGGTAGTGGCACAGATCTTTTTTTAAAGCAAAAATTCTGATATTGACTTTCTTGTGAAATCAATCTTAGGAAGTAGCTGCAGAAGGAACAGTCTTACAACTGCAAACAAAACCTGACAGTGTGTTACAAAGCTGAGAGTATCTACTAAGTCTGGTTCTTGTAAAGAAATTTGCCATGACATCATAATATTTTAGAATGGGCTGAGGACAAGCTTTTACTCTGGAGAAGGATATCCATAGTTTACAGCTTGCTGGACTAATGAAAATAGTTGGGCATGTATATTTAATTTTTCAAGGTACATGTATGTTGTGCAACATACATGCCTGGCATGAGAACAAACACCTGCTGTGATTTCATAATACACGTTGCTGTTAAAAACATTGACAGTTGTGTTTGGAAGCCCTAACATTTTCTATGTGCAAGCAAAGAAAGCCTTGAACCTGGGAAATAAATATGTTGTTCTGTATTAGTAGACAGGAGTTAAAGAACAAACACCAGAGTCACCTCTTTCCCATCATAGAGTCACTCTCTTGAGTGGACAGAGATCTGGGAGTGCCAGAGTGTGACATTATATTTTAGTGGATATTAGAAATCTGCAATTACCAATTTGCCTCTCTCCTGCAGAAAGAACACAGTAGGATCCAAAACTGGTGAAGTCCTGCTACTCTTCTTGTGTTAGCTCTACTGGCTTTTTAGTCAGCTCTTGAAGTTGTGCACTCTTGGTTGTATTCAGAAACAATGACCTGTGGTCACCAACTGTATAAATCATAGGATCATAGAATCATAGAATTATTAGAGATCAGAAGGGACCTCAAAAGACCATCTAGTCCAATCCCTCTGCCACAACAGGATCACCTAGACCAAGTCGCACAGGAACAGATCCAGGTGGGTCTTGAATGTCTCCAGAGAAGGAGACTTCACAACCCCCCTGGGCAGCCTGTTCCAATGCTCTGTTACCCTCACTGTGAAGAAGTTTCTTCTAATATTTTTATGGAACCTCCTATGTCCTAGCTTGATGTATCTTAGAAATTATTATGGACTAATTTAATTAATGAGCAAAGGAAAACAAGGTGGCTTCACATTTCATGTAGAGGGAGTCTTGGCAATTGCTGTCTGCTTTGGCAAATTCAGAAACTAGATTTCAGGAAGCTGAAATGTGCATTTTGTGAAATTTTCTTCCTTTGAAACTAGTGCCTTTATTTATTTTGCTGAATTACCATTTGCACGAGTCCTTTCTAAACTTAGGAGAGTAAACCAGAGGAATCAATACGTCACAGACTTCTGTTTAAGTCTTGCAAACACAATGGTGGAAGTTCAGTGCCTGTTGAGCAATGGAACATCATGTGGTTTCCTAGTTAGGAAGATCTGACGATATAGCAAGGCAAAGCTGTGGGTGAGAACTTTCAGGAAACCACCTGGTGTAAGTACAAAAAGCAGACAAGCAGCAGGGCACATGAGTTCTGTGGTCTATCAGAAAAACTTGTGTGCCTGAGCTCCATTATATCCAGCTGTCATTAGACCTCATGCAATTTATGTTTTCTTGCAAGTCTCACTTCTCACTGATACCTGCCTTAAAACCACATGCTCAAGTCTGAGGCAACTCTTGCAAATAACTTTTGAAGAGTACCCATGGATGTCTAGACAGAAAAGAGAAATGGCAGGAGTGTGGCAAAGTGATAGGTCAAATTTAGGATAGTGACAAAAAGAGGGAAAATTTTAATATGAAAGTGGCATGAAGGAGTATCTTCACAATGAGTACGAAAGAAAAAGAGAAGAAAGGAAGGCAGAATGTAGTTAAAAAAAACAAAACAGCAAAATACAATGAGAGAGCATGCTTTTGGTCTTGTATGAAAAAAAAACCCTCAAGATTCGTGCACTTGCACTTCCATGTGCATGCTTGTCTATCAAGAAATCCAGTGGTGAGGTGGAGATCTTGACTAAATTATTATAGTTATCTGGAAACAAGCAGACAGGCAGGGGCACTCTGCTAATGCCCCTGCCAAGGAATAACTGCGGCCTCAAACCAATTATATTTGGCTCAGTTTCAATGTCGATCTAGGGAAAGGAAGGTTTTGTGCTTTCTGTGGCATATGTTTGACTTGGACACAGCACAGCTCCTGGAGTGGTGGGAACTTTCCCATATTGTGCAGCCCTACAAGACAAACAAATTATCCACAAGCTTACATAAGATGGTCTAGGCATGTGTCATCTCTTCTATTTGCTCCATAGAGTGTTGATTCTATAAAATAAATATAAAAATTGTGACATTCCTCTACTAAATATAAGAGACCAATATCATTATTGGCAAAGAAAGGAGTTCTAACTGTTTAGTTGCTGTTCCATTATTTATGCTCCAGACACTGTCAGAATTTTAAAGAACTTGTCTAGCAAATCACTGAAGCTGCTGATAATGGGGAGCAATCTATAGGACAAGGAAAGAAAATGCAGGGAGGTGTTTCCTAACTGTACTGAGACACATTAGATGTGAAAAGCTTATGTGGAAACAGAAGTATTTTACTCAATACAAACTTTCTTAAATAAAATAAAATATCTTTGAAATGTATTCAACAAATAAATGAACAAAAATAAACATGGTTGTTCTAAGAATTACCAAACTCTATGAGGGAGAGGACAATTACTGGGTTAGATGTATTTGTGATTTGGAAGTTCTTTATTTCCATGAGGATAAACCATAAAGGATCAGTTTGAAAAATAAGTTTTGTATCTTTTTTATTTGTGTGGAGAACTAGCAATAATATTTTACTGGAAAGGAATATATTGTCTGTGGGAGGAAAAAGGTTTCATCTGTGGTCTTGGAATAGAGGACATTCAATTTGAAGAAAAGGAAAAACTTTTTTATGGTGAGGATATCAGGGCTCTAGCACAGGCTGCCCAGAGAGGTTGTGCAGTCTCCTACTCTGGAGCCATTTCAAATCTGCCTGGACATATTCCTGTGGAATCTGCTCTGGGAGATCCTCCCCTAGCAGAAGGGTTGGAGTAGACAATCTCTAGAGGTCCATTATAACCCCTACCAGTCTACAATTCTATGATTCTTGTGTTCAGAAGGCAGAACACCCATTGAGACGGTAAGTTAATAGCCGTTTCAAACATTGAAGTAACTGGGTATGTATTGCCAACTACTTTATAACCCTTTGAGAAGAGTCTCTGTCTTTACCAAGTTGGCTGGGTTTTTTATGGAGGCCAGGAAAGGGATGAGAAGAGGCATGTGTAGACTTGACAAGCAAGGTTGGTGAGGGTTCTGGAGAACAGACCTTATGAGGAGTGGCTGAGGGAGCTGGGGCTGGTTAATCAGAAGAAAAGGAGGGGAGACCTTATTGCTGTCTACAATTATCTGAAAGAAGGCTGTAGAGAGGTGGGGGTTTGGTCTGTTCCCACAAGGACGAAGTGACAGGACAAGGGGAAATGGCCTCAGGCTGCACCAGAGGAAGTTTAGGTTGAACATTAGGAAAACCTTCACCGTAGGGGTCATCAGGCCTCAGACCAGGCTGCCCGCCATCCCTGGACGTGTTTCAAAGTCGTGTAGATCTGGAGCTCAGGGACAGGGTTTAGCGGTGGCCTTGGGACAGCTGGGTTCATGGTTGGACCTGACAGTTTCACACGTCTTTCCAACATCCACCCCAAGCTCGTCTCGTCCCACCGGTGTGTGGCGGGTTGAGACGGGGCCCGGACGGCCCCACCTGCAGCAGGAAGGAGGCGGAGCGGCGGGGCGGTGGTTCCGGGCACGTCGGCTCGTTCTTCACGGTGAGACCCCCCTATGGCCGCTCTGCAGGACCCTGTGCCCGCAGGTGAGGACGGGGAGGGTAGGGGGTGCCCGCGGGCCAAGCTGCCAGGAGGTCGGTGTGGTCCCGGGCGGGATTGAAGGGGTTTGTTGGCTGCTCCCTTTCCCCGCCGCGCAGGGTAATTAAACGCGGTAATAACTTATCATGTGCTCGGCTGATGCGAGTTCGTGCAACTTGTCTTGCCAAGCCTGCGCCGACGTTTGGCGTGGGGCTCAGTTTGTGCAGGGTAAAAAGGTTTTTTTTCCTTAAAATTCCGGGCTCCGGGTGCTCAGGGATCCCCCCAGCACTACTTACCTGACATGGGCAATGCTGCCGGTGGCTCTTGAGAGCTCAGGTCTGCCAGTGCACTGCCAGACTCAGGCAGACTTTTGAACAGCTGACAGTAAGCAAAACTCATGGAATCGTTTAGTCTTCCAGATGATCAGGCTCAACCATGAACCCGACTGTCCCAAGCCTACCGCTAAACTCTATCCCTAAGCTCCAGATCCACATGTCCGGGAATGGTCATTCACCTTCTCTCTGGGCAGCCTGTTACAAGGCCTGATGACCCTTTCGATGAAAAGGTTTTCCTCATGTCCAGCCTAAACTTCTCCTGGTGCAGTTTGAGACCATGTGCTCTTGTCCTGTCACTTGTTCCTTATGAGAAGAGGCCAACCTCAACCTCCACAACCTCCTTTGAGACAGTTGTAGGCAAGAAGGTCTCCTCTCAGCCTCCTTTTCTTAAGACTAATCAGCCCCAGCTCTGTCAGCCTCCCTTTGTAAGGTTTGCACAAGGGCTGATGAAATTAATTTTGTTTTCAGATAACTGAATATTCTGATATAATTTACTGGTGTTCTTCCTCTTAATCACATTGGAAATTCATTTTACATCATTGTTGATTTGCGGTTAATCAAAGGCTTTGTTTCTATGAACAATATTAGTTCTTCACTGAAATGGTCATCGGGCATTGGAACAGGTGGACGAATCACTTCCATCCATGGATGTTTTTTTAAAGTTGTATAGATCTGGAGCTTATGGACACAGTTTAGCGGTGAGCTTGAGACAGTTGGGGTAATGGTTGGACTTGATGAACTTAAAGGTATTTTCCAGCCTTAACAATTCTGTAATTCTAGTAGCATGATCACTTTGAGTTGTCCTAAGTTGTACTCTCCATATGTGTGTCCAGCCTTGGTATTAAAGAAATTTTAAGATGTATTTGGTTTAATTACTTATATTAGACCTTACACACTTTGTTCGCTGCTGGTAGTATTAGGGTGATGGCTACAAGTCTGCTGTTCCCATTGCAGACTGTTTATACTGTGCACTCGGTGGTCAGAAGGAACCTTGAGAGTAACCATTTGAACTCGACTTACATACATCTGAGTCAATTGACAAGTGCAGGGTTATGTATGAGTCAACTCGTGTGGTTCTTGGCTGAAGTTTTGGGAAGGAAACGTGGCTGGTAGTTATACGGTGCCAGCAAGGAGTGTGGTGATAGTGATTTGCAATCTCAGATAATATTGTTATCAAGGTGTTTGTCAAAGTAACCTAGAGATCAGACAGTCTGCACTGTTTAGCCAGCCAGGTGATAACCTGTATTTCCTGTTGGCCCTTCAACATGCAAACCTGTGGATATTTTACTTTTGAGATAAACAGAGAAGTTTCCTCCCTGCTGTTTAGTGCACCTGCATCCAGCTGTATGACACAACTTGCAAAATTCTCTGAGTTATACGTATTTGAAAGAGGGAGCATGACATTTTAATTAGCTGTCCAAAGTTAACTTGAAAACCACAGACACAGTATTTATCTGCCTACTATCACTTGTCAGTAAGACCAAGGTGAATCATCTGCAGGCAGTATGTGAAGCCTTTATTCTCAGGTACAAATATTCATATACATACATGTCTCTTAGAGAAAATATTAGAACTTGGTATGTTGTAGATGTAACAGAAGATAGGAGGTAAAGCTCTTACCATAGCTATGGTAGCCACCACAGTTCGCCAGGGCATGGACCTTTTGTGGTTTCTGCTTTTGTCTTCCTTAAAGCTTCTCTAATATTGCAAGAGCAAGGGAAAAGTTCATTTTGTTTTGTTAATGCATCTAAGAATCCAAAAGAACGAGGAACTGCAAGGTCTGTGGGAGAAACATTGCCAGGGGGTTTTTCGGGTCTTTGCTGACAGTGGAGAAATAATCGGATGGGATGACTGGGCAGGCTTCTTCCCTGAAACCTTTCAGCTTTACAGTGTGAGCTTCTCTCTTTGTCCCAGCTCCCTTTACAGTGCCTTCACAGCTCTCCACTGCAATTCCCACTTGAATCCTCCAAGTTTTGCTCTGCTGTCATGCAGTCACAGAGTGGAAGGGACTTCTGGAGATCATCTAGTCTAATCCTCCTGCTAAATCATGTTCATCTAGAGTGGTTGCACAAAATTGTGCTATGTCTTAGTCAAGCTTGTTGAATTTTCTCATATCTGAGTCTGACGCTCAATCTCTCTGAATTTAAATTGGAAAGCTTATAGCAGTCTGTGCTGACCCATGCCATCAGCACGGGTGTCATCCAGAACATTCTGTTAATACCATATTTCTGAAGCAGGCATTTCATATTTACCAAAAATTACAAGAATATGGACTTGTGGTTTTATCCTCTTATACATACATCTTCCTAAACTTTGTACTGCAGTGTGAACATGTAAAAGTTCATGGACCTCTGCCTTCTAAAATCATTCATTGTGCCTCTGTGAAGTATTGTTCTCAAGCCATGTAGATCTGACCCTTCTGATGGTGTACCACCTGCCTGGACAATGCTGTGGTTTGCCTGCGGGCAGTTTGTGCTGAGAAAGGCTCTTCCTGGTATTGCATAAAAGTGCTGGGCAGTGGACACCCAGGAACTGATGTTGGTGGGGCTACCTTATTGAAAGACGCTGGAGTTCTGTCCTGGTGCCCTGGAGCTTCTTCTGTCCCAGTGGTACCACCACTTTTATTTTCAGGCCTGTTTATTTTACTGATTTATGTTGTCTTATAGTTCAGAACAGAGAATGTAGAATGAGGGCTAGAATGTAGAAGGTAGGAGCGTAGAAAGTTGGAAAAGATCTTTTAAGATCATGGAGTCCGGCCATTAACTTGGCACCGCCAAGGCTACCACTAAACCATATCCTTAGGCAACACATCTCCATGTATTTTATACACACATCCACAGTCTTGTAAGCCTACCATAGGGTTGTTGTGATACAAGAGCAGGACCTAGCACTGGCGTTATTTGGCTTCATACCATTGGCCTCAGCCCATTGATCTAATACCTCTGTAGGGCACTTTTATCCTCAAGTGACACTCTAACTTGGTGTCGTCTGCAGACCTACTAAGGGTGCACTCGATCCCCTCAACCATATAATCAATAAAGATATTGAAGAGAACAGGCCCCAGTACTGAGCTTTCCCCAACACCACTTGTGACTGACCACCAACCATGTTTAATTCACTCACCACAACTCTTAGAGCCCAACCATCCAACCAGTTAATTATCCCATGAAGTATCCACTCATCCAAGCCAGTTTCTCCCGGATATTGCTGTGGGAAATGGTGTCACAGGCTTTACTAAAGTCCAGGTTGATAACATCTACTAAACAGGTCACTTTGTCATGGACAGAGATCAAGTTAGTCAAACAGGAACTGCCTTTCGTGGTCCCATACTGACTGGGTCTGATCTCCTTTTAGCTTGTTGTTCTATTGTATTGAGTAGAATTGTAGGTGTAGGTTCCAAAATAAACAATTAGGCTAAACTTTAGTTGGTTAGAACAAAGACTTTATAACTCTGTGCTGTTTTGTGGCTCAGTGTTCTAAATGATTCTGATTTCTCTGTCTGTTAGAGTGTAACCGGGAAATACTGATCCTAGTCACCACTGAAGATATTTAGCATGTACTTGTGAGAATTATAAGAACTTTTAGGAAGAGACTTTAAGAATGGAGTCAAAATCAATAAAGAAATTATTCTTGAAGATTTATTTTTGTTTTCTTTTAAATTAGGTCTTGTGGTTCAGTCTGTCATTCGTTCTAGCATTAATTTTTGTTGTAGTGTATTTAAATTATTGATTTGAGGGAAAAATGGAGAGCACACTAACTTTATCAGATTTGCTGGGTTTTACTCTGTGCAAAATTGCTTGGTGACAAACTAAAAACAATTTAGAATTTCTACTCAATTCTTTCTATAATTAACTTAGAGTTGGGTTTCTTATCTGTGTGCAGGTAGGTCTGACATATTCCAGTCAGTGATATTTTCACATGAAAATGTCTTTTGACATAAAGAACAACTGCCATTACATACATTCTCTTGGACAGACAAGAAGCAAAATATGAATTGCCACACAGAAATATTTCGAGAATGATGCAGTGCTAAAGGTTTCTTATTTCCAGTAGATCATGCAACAAAGGAGCCGGTGGAGGACACAGATCCAAGCACTCTCTCCATAACCATGGTAGGTGTTTCTGGTCATTGCAGCTCTCTGCAGTGAGGTAAAGCATTCAGAGATGTTGAGCTGAGTTGTGCAATGTCTGAGATGAATCAAAGTTTGTTTATTCTCCCAAGTCCCTTAAATTAAGAAGTCTATTTGCCTGGTTAAGAGCAGAAGGGGAAAATGATTTTCTTTCACTACAGTAACATTTCAGTCAAAGCTTGTATCTGCTAAAACAGCTCTTGAAGTCATCTCTGGTCTCCCTGGTGTGCTTTACTTGTTTTAGATTATCTTGCTACTTAAATGCAACTTTTCTTTCCCAACATCTGCTTTTTGCACTGAAAGGTGTCACCTTTGCACGCACAGATCGATAGGTTTAACAACATTTCGGTTCCTACTTAAGAGTTTTTTTTCATTGCAGCCAGATCAACTAGTAGCAATTTAAGCTATGTAACCGTAATTATACGGTTTTATGTATTTGTTTTCCAGCACAATTTCACTGTAAAGTAATAAAAATATCTGTCTCTTGCCTTTTGCCACAGACTGAAAAATACCCTGTGCAAGACACAGGATTACCTAAAGGTAGGTGTTATGAATCCTTTCTATTGAAGTGTCATAGATCTGTGTTGTTACATGCAATTGGTGTTTGTTCAACAGATTGGAGTACTCTTAGCTTTTTCCCTAGACAGTTATGTTTTAAATGCAGTGTCAACTTCTGTATTTTACAGGTTAGTCTGGTGTAGATGTATAATTTCTGAAATTTCATTCCAAAGTTGTGATCTAAAAGTCAGTCTAAAACCGTCACCAGAAGATTCTCAAGCAGTGTTCAGAGAACAGGTGGTAAAGGCAGGATTATGTTAGAAAGTGCCTTTGAAGAGATTACCAGTGCCTTCAGGTTATCAGAAGTATAATCCAGAAATACCTGCTAGAGCTTTTGTCTCTCATTGCATTCTCAGCCCTATTACCAATTAACTCTTCATGCCAACTTTTACCTTCAGCAGTACCATCTACCTGGGAACCTTACATAGGTCCCCTCTACACTGAAACTGGAGTGAAGGAGTGCAGGTTCTGTATCACACTGAAGTCAAACACTTGGATTGCATAGTGTGAATATCCTCTTTACAGTTTCCTTGACATGTGGTGTGGTGTTTTGTCACCCCAAGATTCACTGTTGGCTTTTGTCTAGGGAATGTGCTGGCAGGAGCCAGGTGGTGTGTTCTCCATCCTTTTTCAGAGTGGGGGCAAACACAGGAAACTATGCAGAAGCACAGAATCTAGTTGCAATGGAAACTTGTGCTGAGGAGCATGAGCCACTAGTGTTAAAGTAAGGTTAGAGATTATTCTGGGGGCTTGAGAGAGCCAGCCAGAGAAAAAGAGCATCTTCTCACGAGTGCTGCTCGGTAAGGAAGGAGAATGTGGGATAAAAACAACGTGAAATCACAAACCACTTTCTGTTTACGTGAAGGCAGACAGTTTGTTCCTTCAGAATTGTTTATTAACACCAAAGCGATTTCTCTGTAACATCCTGTTACATGTCCACACTTTTATTTCACTTGTGACATTAAGTCCTCCTCAAAATTCACTGCACAAAGTCCTAAACTTGAGATTTGTGAGGCTTGTTTGATATTCTAAGGTTTCATGTTATAAAGGCATTTAATTGGGAAAAAAAAACTGAGGGGAAGTAGAAATTTCAGCACTTTCTGTAGAAAGAAAGCAAACTCGGGTTATTTTTAATTTTAGTGTCTGTTTCTTTTTGCAAACATTAATAGGGCTTGACATTTCCCTTTTGGAGATGAAAGTCATACAGATACATCTTGCTAAGCTGTTGTCACCCATGATTTTAATTTTTTTTCTAAGAAGGACTTTTCAGAACTGTCTCTATAAAAATACAAATAGAAATATGAATCTGTGAGCCAAAACATGTTACAGACGTGCAGCTCTGATTTATTTGACACAAAATTAGGTTTGCTTTTTAATAGCAAATGACTGCATTGGGTGGTGTGTGCAGGGGCTGTCTTCTGTCTTTTATAGGTCAATTAATTAATGGGCCATTTGGGGGCCAAACTTCATACATTTCTTAGCACCCTCTACTGATCATGAATTACAGTTGAGTAGAGGGAACATTTCATCCTCAACTCGATTAAGACTCAAATTAATGCTTACACTGTGTTTGGATTGTAATTCTGCTTCCAGCCAAATGTAGAACAGATTCTGCACATTGTTTCCACAACAGTTATGTGGAATTTGAATGCCTATACTCTGCGTTTTCAGCCAGACCTTTTATTTTGGCTGTTGCCTCTGGACCTGCAGTCATCAAGAGCAATGATGATCCTTATTCAATGTTTACCCTAGAAAGGGTGGAATATTAGTTGCCTTTAAGTCTGAACAGTCATATAAAACCAGAAAAAGAGAAGTTATGATTAATCTTTTTTCTTACAAGCATAAGGATGAGCTCTTTGAGTCAGATCAAATTCTTTAGTGAGAGAAGGAAATACATCTTCTGTCTGTTATCTGATGATTTGTAAAAATAACAGCTGCTGATTAATGAGATCTTTTCAATGAACAACAGCAAATGGAAACATACCAACACAACAAACACTCACCACCATGGAGAGTTCTGGTGTAAAATCCTATAGAATGTAACCTGTTGATGCTTGGTCAGTACTTGACCCAGAGAAATTATGGAAATGGTTTGATGATGAGGAACTTTTTAATCACAAAGAGTGAAATTAGTTTGCACAAGGTTCACAAAGGGCTTTTGTATCCCATGTACCCTATTTTGAGGGCTGAAGTGAATCTTGAAAGAGTTTGTGCTGTACAGGGAGTTGTGCTTTTCAGTGGACTCCCACATATTTGATAAACACACTTTGGTATGGACTATTTCAGTAAATAATATTCCCATGTAGTAGGTACAATTAGAATGAGCTGAATTCACAAAGGGGCAGAGTGAAGGTCAGGATGGATGGGGCTCTGAATAATCTGATCTAGTTGAAGATGTCCCTCCTTACTTCAGGGAGATGGGACTACATGAGTTTAGAGGTCCCTTTCAACACAAAGTATTCTATGATTCTGTATCTCTGTAGCACATACAGTAACTTGCAACAGTATTTTTCTTCACAGCCATGAAATTTAATGCTTTGGGATTTTAGTACAGCATTTCTCAGTGACTGATCATGATATGGAGTTATATTTTGTATGCTACACACCTGTAATTGATGTTTGATAGTCTTAACTGTTTAAATTTATATTTGTGTGGAAGACTACTGTTTCACAGTCTTTCTCTTAGATGAAGAATACCTAACAGACCAAGTGACATTGGAAATTGCATCTGTGAACATCAAGACCCTTACTTCAGATTCTGGCCTAATCCAACAGGTGAGAACAATGATACCTCAATGTGAACTAGGTTATTGTTGTTGACTAAATAAGTGTGATAACAAATAAATAGATTTGCAGACTATATCTGGAAAGGATTGAATTACTCAGTAAAACAGACCAGAAGTTCAGACTCTCTTCAAGAGTTCCATGAAGTTAATGGATGGACTCAATGATCTTTCCAACCTGAATGATTCCATGAGGTGAGCTTTTGTGAATAAGAACAAAATTAATCATTAATAGGTACTTAGTAGTTTAAGTAGGTGTGTAGATGTTCCAAAGAAGAGCTGAGAAAGACTTAACACTGTCTCCCTTATTCCTGTTGAAAACGGGCGCTACAGAGAATAAGTGAGGATATAAGGAGTCTTACATTTTGGACTTCTTTTTACCCTTAGAGAGGCATTTGACTGTTCTGCTAGTGTTTAGCTTTTCAGTAGAAGAGAGGAGATGAGGTGCTGGAACAGGTCCAAAGAAGGACAACAAAGTTGGTGGTCTGCAGAACTGACCTTGTGAAAAGTGGCTGAGGGAGCTGGAGCTGGTTAGTCTGAAGAAAACAAGGCTCAGGGGAGACCTTACTGTTGTCTATAACTACCTGAAATACAGGAGGTTGTAGAGAGGTAGGTATTTGTCTCCTCTTGTAAGGAACAAGGGATAGGATGAGGAAATTGCCTCAGGTTGCACCAGGGGAAGTTTAGACGTGAGGAGAAACTTCTTCACAGAAAGGGTCATCAGGCCTTGGAACAGGCTGCCAGGGAGGGGGTTGAATTGTTGTCCCTGGACATTTTTCAAAGTTGTGTAGATCCGGAGCTTAAGGACGTGGTTTAGCGGTGACCGAGGGGCAGTTGGGTTAATGGTTGGACTCTCTGGTCTCACAGGTCTTTTCCAGCCTAGATGGTTCTAGTGACAGATTCTGTGACATTGGGAATCACTCTTTGGTATTAGTACAATGTTACTCCACCAAAGGCTGCACAGTGCTGAGTGACCCCCATGATCCAGGGTTAACATCTTTCAAGTGAATGTCATTTTCTGAATTTCAAGTTCATTCTCTTTGAGTTGAGCAGAAAACTTAGAGAAATGAATATTTTTCAGCAGGAGTTCCTTATGCTAGAGGCCCAGTTGAATATAATCAGAAGCAAACATGGGTTTAGTATGCCTTTCACAGATGAAATAGCCCCATCCCTGGAAGTGTTCAAGGCCAGGTTGGATGGGGCTCTAGGTGACCTAGTCTAGAGAGAAGTGTCCCTGCCCATGGCAGGGCATTTAGAACTAAGTGATCTTTGAGGTCCATTCCAACCTAAACCATTCTGTGATGGAGGTAACTGTCTAATTCCCATCATCAAGAAGATTGTTTGTTGCCAGCTTAGTATAACTATTAAGGTATATATGTGTATTAGGATGTTAATGGTTCTACAGAGCTGAAAACTTTCTGCTTGTCTTCAGACTCTGCTAAGGCTTATGGATTTGATTTGTCCTGTAAAAATATTCTTTCTTAAAGTCTTTATTTCATGGTCAGTAACACTACATTGTCTTACTGCAATCACAAAAGAATGACCTGAACTAAACCTGAGTGCATCCAACTTGATAGAAGTGCTTTGTAACTGATGAGTACAAACGTGACTTTTGAAAACAGGTGCACGGCACAGGTAAGTATCCCTGAGATTCTTTGTACTTTGTGTAGTACTAGCTGCTGTTGTTATTTTTTTATCACAAGACATGAGTATAATGGGATCTTTTCAAGACACATATGTATTAGATTTCACAATGCAGTTTGAACTTTCATTAATTCATAAAGTATTGGAAATGTTACAGAAGTTTAGTGATTTAGCTGTTGTAAGCTAAGTGCATTTCCCCCTTCCACCTCCCTTTTGGTTTTCTTGGGATTTGCTCCTCAGGGCTCAGTAACAATATTCAGTCTTTTTACGGAAAATGTGGGAGTGGAGACACATTATAATTAGGATCTCTAGATTTAATTTCTGACATTTAGAGTGTGCCCAGTGGTGCCAGTGGACAAGTAAAATACTAAAGATAATGCCAAGGACTATTCTATTGCAAGTGGCACATACCATGTTAGATCTGTCTTGAAAACAGAGAAGTGTGTGGGGTGGATTATTGATGTGTGTGATTTTGTAGGTTTTAGGGAATACGGGCTGGAAAAGGCATGCAAATTTTCCTCTTCTAACGAAGTCTTTCAATGTTTTGGAGATCTTTTGCCTTCTTTCGTACTTCCACAGTTCAATTATAATGTTTACCACATCAACTGAAACCACCTCTGTTCTATTTTTAGAGGATTTGTTAGTAAAAAAGGTGTAACAGGTAGGAATAGAGTATCTTATTACACTGTATTCATACCTGCTTGACTTGTGATTGCATGTATCGCCTACAAAACGTTAAGAAGTGTGCTGTGATAGTTAAGGAAGAATGAGGCAATGGAAAAAAAAATCAACAGTACTTTATTGCAGTTCTCTGAGTGAAAAATCCCCTTCTGCTTTCATCTTTAAATCCTCCGCAGAAGAAAGCTGTTTTACTTGGCTCCACACCTGTTTAGTTAAAAGCTGCAGCTCCGTGCAGTCCTAGGATCAAAGTTTGATCCTTCCAGATTTAAACGCTGCTCTCTAAATAGTAGAATTGAGATGCTAAAATGTTTGTTTCACTCCCAAGCTTCTAGGTGATTTCAATATGTTTAATTAGCAGGCAAAAAGCCATTGAGGGAGATGTTTACTTCAAACAGGAGGAGGGTTAGAGTGAGCCAGCAGAAATGTTCAAGTTCACCTGTTGTCTATAGAGTCTTCCTATGTATGAAAAGTTTGTAAGAAAAAAACCACACAACTCCTCTACTTCTCCTAGATCAATGAACAAATCCCTTACTGTTGCAGATTATGGGCAAAATCAAAATTCTTGGTTTTTATATTACAAAGTATTAAAAAGCCTCTTTTTAATCCAGCCATATGAATTGTTCAGGGTGTGAGAAATTCTTCAAAAGGTATAATGCCTGTTATTAAGACAGTGCTTGATGGGTACAGCCAGTGGGGCAGTTTTTTGAGCCAAAGCATGAAGGTGCTCCCTCAAAAGACTAGATTGTTAGTAATTCCTCAAACTCAGATTATTCCACATCTGGCTTTACAGGTAGCCTCGGATTTTTTTTCTAAAGAATCACCTGCCTCTCATAAATCAGCCAACTAGACTGATTTGTATTTGTTTTCTGCTTTGCAGCCAGAAGACAAAGATATGCAGAACCATACTAATGAATCACTTTCAGGTAATGCATCACCTTTACTCTTCTACATATTTTCTTTGGGAGTGCTTTATTAAAAACTGCTGTTTGTGATTACCAAGAACTTTCTGTGTAGTCGATGCTTGTGGAGCCCACTTCATTACCAGTGTCACCTACAGCTTCCTCTTTATTCTAAAAGGGTGGTGTCTATACAGGAGGTGTAAGGTGGGATTTCCAAATACATCTAGTACAGACAATACTTACAGATTTGGAAGAAATCTGTAAGCAAGAGTGCAGAAGCTTGCACTCTTAGTGCAAGCTCTAGGCCACCTCTTGCTCTTAGGCCACCACTTGCTGTGGGGGCCTATCCCATTGGTGTATGAGCTCTGCTAGTGTGCGGGGTGTGTTGATGACATGCCAAACATCAATATATTCTAAGAACAACTTAGAATCTCCTGTTAGTAAAGAAGCTTGTCCCATCATATAGCATTAGGATCGTGCGATTAGGTGGGCAGGTCATGTTTTAAAATAGGATATCTTAGAGAAGCAGGATTCTTTATAATGCTTTCTGTAGACTGCACATGTTGTAGCATAACAAGCAGGTTGGTTTAGTTTTGTTTACCTACAGCTGCCCAGTGTTTTATCTACCCCTTCTCCCCCCGCTCCTTCTATTGGAGGGAATTAAAACACTGGCATCCTTGCAAAGCAAAAATAAGATGAAATTCAGATAGGGTGTTCTCCTGCTTGAGCTCTGATTGGATTATATTCCCATTGCCTTGTTTGTGTAACTAAATCTCAGTGTGAGTGAAGCAGCCAAGTTTTGCCTTGCTTCAGTTTAGGGTGCACAAGAACAGAATAAGGAACATAGATATTTTCATAAAGAACAGCTACAAGGCCTGTGGAATACCTGTGAGCAAAGTGTCCCGAAGAACCATTTTTCCTTTAACAGGAAATCTGCAGCGTTTGTACAAAGCTGTGTGTCTGCAGCAGCGCTGTTGCTGCACGTCCTAACTTGTTGGAAACTCCAGATATTGTCTTTGGACTGTTAAAAAGGCAAACTGATGAGCAGTGTTACAGAAATAACAGTAGCCTGTGCTTCCCTTAAACCAAAGTGCATGCAGAAGATACTGAGGTCACAACTTAATGATCTTTCTGTAATTTTCACACAATCTGACAATAATTACTGCAAATGAAAAAAAAAAGAAAACGCAAACACAATCCTCTTAACACATTCTGTTGTCTCTATGAGTAGATGGCAACAAGGACCAGATTTACCCTTTTAAAACAGGTGTAGTTCAGGTCTCTTGGACCAGCATTGATCCAGCACTTGTAAACAGTGCGTCACTGTTCTCTGTTGTAGTTTTAAATCACTCTTTTGATTGATACTGGTTTTCTTACTGTGGTCGCCCTTTTACAGAGAGTTGAACTAGTTACTTCCCTATTTCAAGCTGAACACAGGTTGAAGAGCTGAAGCTTTAGAAAGTGCAGTGTTAAGGGTCATATTATTGTTTAAGCAGAAGTATGACTAGAACTGTTTTCTACATGCCTTTACAGATTATTAGTATCGAATGTAGTCTCATAGCACCACATTGTTGACAGTGCTGGGAAATACTGAGTGTTGTGTGTGGGAGTCCTCTAAATAGCACTTTTCAGTGTTTGATGAACATATCACCACCTACTTCCAGCCAGCTGGGTTTCTTATTTTTCTCACACATGGAGGATTCTGCACTTTATTCTTTTCCATAATGCACATCTACATAAGGGACAGTTTTTATTATTAGAGCCTTATGAAGGAACATGTCCACTTTTTCATTGTGTTAAAGTACTAGATGTTGCTTGTGTTTACAGCTGCCAGCAGAGATTTTCCTGGTGCGAATATTTTGTCGTTATGAAGGCAGTAATCAGAAGTGCAAAACCTTTTCCTTCATCCTACAATAGAAGTACAAGATGTACATGATGGGCACGTAGTCCTATGGTCACATAGCAGGGAAGTGACATAGTTTCCAAAACCAAAGAAGGGGAATATCCCATCTTGCACACTACCTTTACATAAATTAAAATTAATTTAATTAATACTCTATGAGGAAAGCCATTACGTGTCACTGCTTTGACGTGTTTGGAAGATTAATGATACTCTTCAACCTGTTCTGCTTCTAACTTTTTATTCCTGTGTGATTTTTTTTTTTTCACTGCAGATCTCAAGAAAACCTGCAAGGAAAAGGGAACCTGCTCCTTGTGCTTATTCCGTGCACCAACCATCAGTGACATGCTCAATGATGAGGACTTGTTGTACACAGTGAGGCTAAAGCTGGATCCCTGCCACCCAACAGTGAAAAACTGGAGAAATTTAGCAAGCAAGTGGGGTATGACTTACGATGAATTGTGTTTCCTTGAGCAGAAGCCCCAAAGCCCCACCTTGGAGTTCTTGCTGCGCAATAGTGACCGAACTGTGGAGCAGCTAATTGATCTTTGTAAATTTTATAAGAGAATTGATGTTGTGAAAGTGCTACTGAAATGGGTGGAGGAGGAATGGCCCAAGAGAGGGAACAGAACTTACCAGCATGACTTCTAAGTGAAAGAAAGTTGTTTAGTCCATGTGTGCTTGAATGCTGGGACTAGCTGCCGTGTGGGTAGTCTCCCTTGCAAGACAGAGAGCGTCTGTACTGATGGTTTGTGTACTGTGGAAGCTTCGTGTACTGTACACACATACATACGTTTTGTGCCCAGAGGGTTGCAAAAATAACCTTCCAAAACTGGATGGAATAGTGCAGATTATGTTCTTGAATCTACAAATGCCTCCAGTTTCTTGCTGCTGTTTGTAGGCTTCCCGAGCAGAAGAGGAATGAAAAAGGCAGATCCCTGCTTTCACTGCAGCAGTTGTGAACCATGTCTCTTGTGTGCTGCTGCTGCTGCTACTGGGAATGCCACAATTAGATGGCAATTCCCTTGGCCCTCCCAAAGTGCCTTCTACCTGGTAGAAGATGAGTTGGGTTTTTTGTTTGGTTGATTTTTTTTTTCCTTTTTTCTTTTTTTTTTTTAACCTTTATGACACTGGTTTGGCACAGGAACACCTGGTGTTCTAAGTGGCTGTTTGGATTTGTGTGATACACATGATTCATTGTTTCAACAGCATATTCAAGCAAATTAAGCTTTAAATGTTTTTTTGTTAACAAAACTAGGTGTTAAAATAATTATTTGCATGCTTCTGCATCATAGGGCATAAATTTGCTATAGAAGAAATGATGCATTGCAGAGAGATGTTCCAGCCTATAACCACTAGGGACCAGAAAAAAACCTCAATTAATATGATCATACTTAAAATTACTTTCCAAAACTTTGAAGACAATTTATATACTCTTGAGTGCACTTATTTGTTTATCTCAAATGCTTCTTGCTTTGCAGTGTGAGGTGAAAGCTAATGTCTCACCCACAGCGTACCCTTCACTTAGTGCAGGTTGTGGTTTTCTTACCACCGCTGCAGGTTGACATATTTTCTGTCCCACACCAATCTAGCACAATTTCATGTATTGATCAAAGCCACTCTAATGGGAATTGAACAAGGGGATTCATCTACAGCCAGTAGAATGGTTATTAAAGCGCTTATGGTGATTTAGACTAATGCTCCTCAAATAATTTTTATACTCTGAATGACACTGTTTACTTTTTAAGTATTTTAGAAATTGGTCTTTTTCCTGCAAGTCTAATGTTTTTAAAAAAAACTCCTGAAAAATCAGTTATAAAACTCTCTATATAAAGGACTTTATAGCTCTAATGCCACACACACAAATGGTGTGGCTTAAAAATCATACTGGATGGAGGACTGCAGGCCTCTCAGATGATATGTACATAGGTGTATATACCAAAGCACTGGCAAATACTGGGGCAAAACTGCAATGGGGGTTGATGCATTTTTTTTTTACTTTTCGACTAAGAATTAGTAGCAGATCTGAGAGAAGTCTAATGTTGTGTACTGATTTTCTTTTACAGTAAGAGGATGAAAAGGGAACTCAAGTAATACTGTAGTATAGATAGTGAGTGATGTGGTTACAGGGTTACAGAGGAGCTAGAAGACTAATGTTTTCAATCTCAGGCACTGGATGGGGTGATATAATTTAGCTTATTTTAGTGACTTCAACAAGCTGAAGATCTAGTTTCAGGACCTAAATTTTGTTTTTTAAAAAGAGCTTGTGGAAGGCTGGAATTTTAAACTACTTTTTTTTTAACCATTCTTCAAAAAGGCTGCTCCTTTTACATTTTGTCACTATAAAGAGAAAATTTTACTGCTGCTGTATCTTGTTGGGGCTGCAGGTCAAATGTTTCACATTTCTCGTCTAGGAGTAGAATGTGTGCCAACAGCTTTTCTTTGCTGTAACATGCTATAGCTCTGTGTGTGGTGTTACAGTAAGCTCTGTTTTGGGAGGTTCAGTCCAGCAAGGAGCTGTAGTCCTCACCTAAGACTCACAATAGGATATGATGCAGCAGCATTTCTGAATCAAGATGTTCAACTGAGATCTACCCTTTTACTGTTTTTTTGTAAAAACAGTGTTGAAGAAACACTGTTGTCTTGTGGAACTGAATTCTGATCCTTTGAAACTTACAAAAACTCAGTGTCAGGATTAATGTCTGATGGAAATAAAGCTGCTTCTAAGCATTCATAGGTGGGTTGTCTGAATTCAGCACTGAGGATTGAAAATGCTAGCCTTAAACTTCATCACACACTGGATTACTCATATATACTTGAAGTAATTTTATTTTTCCTCTTTGTATTTGAATTGAGGTGTACACACTTTTTAAAGTTTTATGTCTGTTTACAAGATACAGGTTCAGTCTATTCTTGTATCTTCTGTTGTAATGTACACTATTTTTACAAGAAATATAGATTGTCAACATTTGGCTGTATTGTGTGTGTGTTTTTATTACAGCTAGGAAAACAGTGGTTTTCGTTCTCACCAGTCACCTTGGGATACTGAGCTGTCAACTGTGTAAAACAAAAAAATCTAATCCTGTGTTCAAGTTTCAGGGCATCTTAAAGTGCCGGTACTTGTAACAGATGCTGCTGTTCAAGAAAAGGCAATGCCCTTTTTTGTATTTTCCCCCACCCACCATCTCGTGGCGAATGGTGATAGCGCAGCTCTCTCGTTTCTCCCTTGAAAATGCAGCGATGCTGAAGGCAGCTGGGTCCACCTGTAACTGCTGAGATGTACTAGAGAGATCCAAAGGCAACTGCACAGGGGACTTTGCTGTAGGTACGGTGCGTGGGTATAGTCCCAGGGATGTTTGGTCACAGTCTGTTCTGTGTCATTTGGAGAACATCACACAGTTGGAGATTTTTGTGTGCGTCTATTGCAATGCAAATGAAGAAGTGATCCTAAGGGCTTTCAGAATCCTGCACCATGGAGTCCCTCTTTTAATGAAGAGGCAAGTATGTTTTAAGATTTATATGGCCTACAACTGGTATTAAGTATGACCAGTAACTGGTCTGTAACTTGTCTGTAATTCGTTTGTTCTTTGACCCTCCTGTCTAATCCGTATGATTATTTGCTCTGACACTTATCTTCAACATTTTGCTTTACAATTTACAAAGCAGGTGCTGCAATGAAAAAATAGCCTATTCAATGTCTTCTGAAATAGCAGCATTTTAAGCTTTCAAATGGGTAAGTTCATTAAAAAAAAAGTCACAAACTTTTTCTTTTGTTCCTTGTGATTTGTAAGATCTATGCTTAAGCTAAAAACAGGGAGACCTGAATGATCACTAGAGCCAGGTGTTGACTTACCAAGGGGGATAATGAAAGGGCACTGGCTAATTTGTAAACAAATAGCAGCTGAATCAGCTGAGCTGTCATAATTTAATGTGGGTGTACCAAGAAGCGGTGACTCATGTCCACTTATAATCTAAAGCCTTTCAAAGAAACTAGGGAAATAATTTCACTCAGGAAATGCTGTGACACACAAACAACTCCACTCAAGCTACAAAAGACACCACTCTGTCAGGCTTGTGAGAGCATATGAAGTCCTTACACATCAAGTTTCGGCTGAGCTCTGCAGCGTGATACAGGTTTTACCCCAGGCCGTGTAGAATTAAATACATTCAGCTAATATCTTTTTATATTGTTGTGTGGTACTAGTATGGCTTGAATTTGACTTCCGTGGAGTGCTGGGTATAAGATGTGGGTGGGTGGGTATGTTGCCCTGAAAGTGTGGCCTTTCACCTGCTGTTTGAGATGGCAGTATACTCAGAGCCACGGTAGCTTCACTTACAGACCCGTATTTGCAAATACGTTGTAAGTATTTAATTAATTAAATTTAATTATTAATAGTGTACTAAGTGTGCACTGCAGCAGAGCAGTTCAGGATATTTCGTGGAACTGTTTTGGTTAGAAAAGACTTTCGAGGAACAGGCTGCCCAGAGAGGGGGTTCAATCATCGTCCACGAACGCGGTTAAAAGCCCTGTAAGTCTGGAGCTCAGGGACAGGGGTTAGCGGTGGCCCAGGACAACTGGGTTAAGGGTTGGACTCGATGACCTTGAAGGTCTTTTCAAACGGAAACGCTTCCACAACTCTTACACCTGGTCTCCCGGACCCAGCAGGACCCCACTCCCGCGAAGCAGCAGGGGCGGCGCCGTTGCGGTTATCGCTGCGGCTAGCGGAAGCGATGGGGCGGGACCGGGCTGGGCTGAGAGCAGTGACGGGGCGGGAGCGATGGCGGTCGGGCCCGTCTCGCGGCTTTCCCCGCGCCGTTGCTGATCCCGGCGCTGCGGTCGGAGGTACCGAGCGGTGCCGAGGTGGGGTGTGCGCGCGCGTGAGTGTGGGCGTCACGTTGGGCCGCCACGGGGCGCGTTAAGGCTGCGGGGGCCGAGGCTCCTCTGTGAAACTGGCGTTGTGGCCTTTGGTGTGCGGGGCAGGGGCTACGGCTGGGGCTGCCGCGGGGCTTTTGAGCTTTAATTACTGGTAAACAGCCAGGAAGACCTTGCTTGGAGAAGTCTCCTTGACCTCGGCGTGAAGTTCGGCTTCAATTATAAAGTCAGAGCCGAGTTTCTCTGTGGCAGGCGAATTTTGCTTGTCACGGTGGGGCAGTGAGAAAGCCGATAGCTGCGGCTGGGGAGAAGCAACCCCCGCACTAGTGCGGGGTGGGAAGAGCACCTGGCAATGCTGGCCCTTGTGCCAAGAGGCCCGTGGTCCCCTGGGGTGCACTAGGAATGTGGCCAGTAGGTCGAGGGAGGTTCTCCTCTCCCCCTACTCTTCTCTAGGAAGACCACATCTGAAGTAGTGCATCCAGTTCTGGGTTCCCCAGGACTGGAAGCTACTGGAGAGAATCCAGAGCAGAGCTGCTGAGATGATGACGGGACTGGAGCATCTGCCCGGTGAGAAAAGGCTGACAGAATTGGAGCTGTTCAGCCTGGAGGGAAGAGCTCATCAACACTTAACCAATATCGAAAGGTCAGGAAGATGAGACCAGGTTCTTGGTGGTGTCCAGCAATAGGACAAGTGGCTTTGGCCACAAAGCGGAACACGGGAAGATTTATCTAAACATAAGAAAAAACTACTGTGAGGGTAGCAGAGCTCCGGTGTGAGTTGCCCAGAGTGATTGTAGAGTCTCCTGCTCTGGAGCCATTATAAACCTGCCTGGATGTTTTACTAAGGAATCTGCCAGAGGGGATCCTGCAGTAGCAGGGGTGTTGGACTAGATGATCTCTAGAGGTTGCTTCCCTTCCAACCCCCACCAGTTTGTAGGACTGATTCTGTGACTGCTGTCTTTCTGTTTTCCTGGTTTTTTACTGGAAGATGTTTTCAGCTGCTTTTCAATGTGTGGAAAAGAGGAAAGCATGAGTTTCTTTTTCACCAGGAAATATAGTCAGGAAATCTTAATTTACATTGCTGCAGACTTTACCATTTGCAGTAGTACAGCTTTGTCTCATTGCAACTTTTTAATTTAAAAATTAGTAACCAAACAATACGTTGTTCAAGGCATGACTTTGGCATAGGGTCACCTGGTACGTGCAGGAGTTGGATGGGAACCCCGAAGATTGTCTAGTCTCACGCCAATTCTGCTCTCAGCCAAGGTAGATTGCTGTTGCACACTCTATGAACAGGCTGCTGGATGAGGCTGAATTACTGTTTCTTTTGGCCTTGGTTTCCTCCTTTGTCAAAAAACAGTGAAGTGTTTTTCCCTGCTCATGTTCCTTTTGTGAATCAATGGTAATACCTCAGGATAAAAATCAAATGGGCAAACCAGCCATAGAGCGCAGGCACTGTATGTTATCTGGATTGCTTTCCAGACACGGGTTTTCAGTAGGAGAGTTAATACATTTGTGGCCCAAATATTCTGCAGGACAAGCCAGGTGTTGAAATGGGCTGAAGGCCCTGTGGAACAGATCAACAGCTTCGGGCTTTTGTTTCAGTTTTGGTTTCTTTGAGGAAATCCTTTAATGTTAGTGTTTCAAAACGCCAGTACATTCCTTGGAATGGATGTTTGCATTGTCCCTTGTGCTATTTAGTTACACCTTGGAGGGTTTCACTTCCTGTAGCATTGCTTTCCAATTAAGCGTTGATTTCTTTTTTCAGAAGAATCCCTTCTTTGGTGTTGCATGACCACTGAGTCCTCTAGAAACATCCCAGCAGTGGTTACACTGGACTGTGACAAACTGAAACTGGAGGAGGGAAGATGATGTCCTTGAATGGACTGCAGAAGACAGTCAGTAATCCGGTAAGTCCCCTGTCACATCTTCTTTGGGAAGTGGGACTTTGCTGCTTTATGTCAATCGTTAGGACTCACAAAGTGATGGTTGTTAATGAGAACTCTTCATGTCATTCAGACATCTGAGAGAGAATTTCATGTGACATTGGAGGCTGATGTATTTTAGAAATTGTGCTGTAAGCAAACGGACTTAGTGCTCAGGTCTTCCAAAACATGAAGGAAGTTCTGCTGGCCTCAAAAGGAACCCGTTTTCATAAACAGCTTATCTGGGTGTCTGGCATTCTTGCATAATGTACTGGATTGAAAGTGGAAAATATGATAAGCAGTGTTTTCACTCCACATTCTCGGCACACATGGGTGGTGCCTGGCAGCCCTTGTCAAAAAACACTGTACTATTTTTCCATTTGGTGCCTGTGACTTCAGTTTGAACAATTACGCATGGAATCTTTTCTGGTAGTTGACATCTCACTTTACAACCCATCCTGTTTTGTAGGGAGGACTGGAGCTAACATGATTCAGCAGCTGCAGGAAGTGGATTTGGTGCAATGTTGTGTGTGCTTAGCTCTGAGACTGGCCACTTTCTCTGAAAAGCTCTGCTGTTTTCATGATCTGGAACAGCAGCCTGACACTGACATATGGCTAAGGGGGTGGGCTGGAGCTGTGTTTTTCACTGTGTCTTTAAGGTTGTTCCTTTAAGCCTGCAAGAAATGGTATTTTTCACATTCCATGCTAGAATTCTTTAAGATGTTCAAGTCTGTAGAATATGTCAGGTGTATGGTAGCACAGACTGCACAGGACTTCTTACCTGTGGCAGCTTAGCACAGATGTCGTCAGGGTTGATGGGGAAATAGGTTCATCTTCACAAGGGTCCAGCTGGAAGGAGAAGGAAAACTCTGGGGATTTACTAGAAGGTGGAAGGGCTGAACTGCAAAGAAAGGGAAGATGAGGGTGGAAAATGGGTAAATCAGTGGGAGAGTTTAGCAAAATAGTGTGAGGAAGCTGATGAGTGTGATGGGTGATGAGGACAAGCTAGAGAATTCAAAGAAGTAAACAAGGGCTTTGCAGTCAGAAGTGTAAGGTGGGAATAGGAATGAACATTTGGGATTGGGATATGGAGCCAGTGACCTCAGGACAGCCTCCAGACAAGGTCTGCTCTATCTGACGTTGCTTTGGGCTGGAGATACCAGAGGGACCTTTCAGCCTCAGTCCTTCTGTATTCTGTCACCTGTGTGATAGCACCAGATGAACTTAATAAGGCTGGAAGAGCGCAGGGTGGGAAGATTTCCCTGTTCCAATGAATTGTTCGTGTGCAGTAAACTTGGAGAGCTTCACTGCAGGTCTACATCTGAGTTATAATAGTTTCACCACTGTTCTGATTCATCCAGAAAATCCTGCTTTCCTCTGTATGCTCTTTGCTCCACCTATGTCGCAAGAACCATTGTCATGCTCCATCTGATGGGGCAGGTGTCCACTGCCCAGAAAGCTGGATGAGCACTGTTATCACAATCCTTTCTTCTGTAGACCATAATCTGTCCTCTTGCTTACAAAAACTGACAGACATTAGAAAGAACTTGAATGTCAAGACCTCTCAAACTCAGTTGACATTGACCACTTGGCTTCAGAGGTAATTTTTGGAGGTCTAGAAGAGAGCCATAATGCCACAGGCATTACTTTTGACAAATGAGGAACAATTAGTAGAAAGATATTTTGATACATGAGAAAATTACAGGGACATTTTGTGATGACACAACCTCATTAAGTCTTCAGTAGTGTGTCCAGGAAATGCTCTAGCATGCCCTTGCAACATTCTGTGTCAGAGCTTGAGGAACTTCTGGGCCAGCCTTCTTCAGTTAGTGCAACCTTTTGGATTTAAAGAAGTGTTTTTGCTACAGCTTCTCTTCCAGGGTTAAATAACTTTGATGCGTTAGAGTGGTTAAGTCCAAGTGTCCCTGATAAAAATGAGCTGCTTGTATACAAGGAACCCAGCTAGTACCAGTAAGCAAAGGGATTTCAGTGAGATTTATTCTTTCATTTATAATGCTTAATTTCTCATCTTTGCCCTCCTCTATTACATCTGCGTAAGTTTTAAAACAACTTGGCTATTGGTGAGCTTATGCTTGAGAAGCAAGTTCTTGAAGTCTGTTTTGTCCGGTGTAGAAGACAACTACAGATTTGATTTTGTGCAGTGTGTGGGTAGCTGAGAAGGGACGAGGAGAGAAAGCGGAAGACAGTGGATATCTACTGGCACTGCTCAATTTAGATAGCTGTCACTGTGATTCCCCTTTTTCTCATCTCAGATTCACAAGACTGTGTCACCAAGCACATCCTCTTTTCATATCTTCCTCTTTTGCATGATTATGTATATCTTTAAAAATAAATCTCAGCTTGTCCCTTTATGGTCCAGTTCCAATGAGGAGTAGTATTTGTTGTTGTTGAATATTATTTTTAAGACTCTTGTGGGTTTTTTTACCTCCATCAAAAATGTTATTCTGTCTTCTTTTTCTTTCTTTTTTCACCCCTTATCTAGATCATTCCTTATGTTGGGACAATAATTGGTGGCCTTGTTCCTGGAGAGCTGATTGTGATACATGGGACCGTTCCTGATGATGCAGACAGGTAGTGGCTACAGTGTCATTTTTTTGCGGTGCCACCATGTGAACACGAATGTGATGGATGGAATGGTTCCAGGGGTCCAACTTATGATGATGCACGAAGGCTTGACCTAGTTTCTTGTGGTCGTGGTGAACAAATACAGACTTAAGTGGTTAATGGAAAGAAACTCTTGATGAGAAGCTGAGGGCAGACTGATATTTTGTTTTCTGTTGATCCTCTCTTCTTTCTTTTTGCTTTTCCTACTTTGGCATTTTTCTTTTGTAGCGTATTCATAGAATGATAGAATCATTAGGGATTGGAAGGGACCTCGAAAGATCATCTAGTGTCCAAGACTAATGTATTTGGTAATGAATGTATAGAATGAAGGAATTAACTTAAACTGGAGGTATGAACTAATGCCTGCACCCAGTTTGGGGGTTCCGTCCCCTGACTTTGTTCATTTGCTTGTTCTATTGAAGATACATAGAATGGTAGGCATTGGAATAGAGATCTGTAGATGATCTAGTCCACCGCCCCTGCTAGAGCAGGTTCTTCTGCAGCAGATCCCACAGGAATACATCCAGGCAGGTTTGGAATGCCTCTAGAGCAGGAGACTCCACAGCCTCTCTGGGTAGCCTGTGACTGATCTCTGCTACCCTCACAGTAAAGAAGCATTTCCTTATGTTTCAATTGAGCCTCTTATGTTCCAGTTTGTGTCCGTTGCCCCATTGGAGTTATCCCATCAGTCTTCTCCTCTCCACGCTGAACAGCCCCAGCTCTCTCAGCCTCTCCCCATAAGGCAGAGAGGCTTCAGCCCTCTGATCATCTCAGCGACTCTGCAATGGACTCTCTCCAGTAGCTCCTTGTCCTTCTTGAACTGGAGAGCCCAGAACTGGTTGCAGTATTTGAGATGCAGTCTCATCAGGGAAAAGGAGAGAGGGAGGAGAACAGCTTTGATGGGAGGGAAGGTGTGAACACAGTAAGGGAGAGTTTACATTACAGGAATGATGACTAACATAAAAAGTGAAATATTTCAGTTAATAGCAATAAATAATAACTGTTACAAATCTGTGCAAATTGGACAGATATATTTTTCTTTTTTCCTTCACCAGCAACGCTCATTGTCTGCAAGTTGTGAAACTTTGCACCAAAACACAAGTGTGTCAAACTTGTAGGTGATTTCTAGACAGAATGAACTTAGTGTGCTTTCTCTTTACTATTAGATTCCAGGTGGATTTACAGTGTGGCAGCAGCATAAATCCTCGAGCTGATGTGGCATTTCATTTCAACCCCCGTTTCAAAAGGTCTGGCTGCATTGTTTGCAACACACTGCAGAAGGAAAAATGGGGCTGGGAGGAGGTGACTTACCAGATGCCCTTTCAGAAAGGAACGTCATTTGAGATTAACATCATGATTTTAAAGGATAAATTCCAGGTGAGTCTGGGTCAGTTCTTTATCCACGGCCAGTTGTCAAGACAGTGAAAGAAAGGCATTTTCTATACTTAGAGTAAGACTATTTAGGATCTTTTAAAACCAAGACTAAGCCTTTGTTATCTACAGAAAAGCTTAGAAGTTTTTCTATAAATGGGTGCTTAATAAATCAGAACTTAAATTTTGTATTGATTACTCTAAAGTGGGATGGGTGGGCAAGGATAAATATCTTTAAGGAAGCACGTGAGGTTCATTTGCCTGGCTGTTGGAAGCAGTAATAGATTCTATTAGACTGGTGATACTGCATTGGGAAATGACCAGCTGATAGACGAAAAGGTGTGAAATGCAAGTTTAATCATAGGCAAATCTCCCATGTATCCTTGGAAAGAGATCGAATCACAGATGAGCTGACCTTGCTAGCTCTGAAATTTTCAGGCTGNATGGTAAATAAATCAGAACTTCAATTTTGTACTGATTACCTCTAAAGTGGGATGGCTAGCTCTGAAATTTTCAGGCTGTTACATACTTCAGTGTAAAACATACACGTGCTTACAATTTGATGTTTGGCCACTGACATATATTTCTGTTCTCTTGTTTTGTTTCCTGCCTCTCTTTAGGTGGCTGTAAACAAGAAACACTTGCTGATCTACAAGCACAGAATTAGCCTAGAAAGAATAGATACTCTTGGAATATATGGCAAAGTGCAGATCAAAACTATAGAGTTTGTTACAAATGTAAGTCATGTACACAGTTGACTTGTTTGATTCTGTTTCTCTGTCTCGCTGAACTAGAGTAGGATTTGTGGTGAAGAGTAAGTATCACAGTATCACAGTAACGATGAGGCTGGAAAAGACCTTAAAGATCATCCAGTCCAACCTAAAACCAACCAAGTAAACCTAA
>VZRI01005342.1:112035-229443 GCA_013397515.1 Upupa epops
TAGGGCTGACCTTCCAGGCCCTTTCCCATTCTAGTTGCTCTTCTCTGGACTCTTTCCAGCACCCCGACATCCTTCCTGAACTGAGGGGCCCAGAACTGAACACAATACTCCAGGTGCAGTCTAACCAGTGCCAAATACAGTGGGCACTGCAGTGATTTAGGGGTGTTTCACATTTTTCCTTGTGCAGGAGAGATCCTTCTGCTACTACAAAACATAGTCTCGGCTTTAAAAGTCTGTCTGCTTGCTCATCATTTGTAAAACCTGCGTGTAGACTTGTATGGGTCCACTTAGCCATGGGCATGTTGCCAAATAACACTTCTTCAAAGCCATCTGAGTCCTGGTCTTGGAGGAAGGACTCTGAGAAGAACTTGGGAACAAGCAGTGCTGGAGGGTTTGTCCCAAGCACAAAACAGATCAGAGTTGCTTTAGCCTGTGGTTGGTTGCTGGTACTGTATCCTTTACAGGAATGGAGGAGGACAGTTGTTTTCTTTTTGTCTTGGCTTATTTCTTCTGAGGAGGAAGATGGGTGCTTGCATTAAAATAAATGGTCTGAAGGCAAAATCAGCTAGGGTGAGGGTGTAACTGTTTCTCTCCATGTGCATATTGCTCATCTTTAGAGGCTGCTGGTCTTTAGAAATCTTGATTTAGCTTCAGCAATCGATCTTCAGAACCTCTCCTTGGTTTGTAGGGGTTTGCCTCTTTCTTTGCTATTGTAGGCCTAGATTTCCACGTTAACAGGTCACCCTTCATAGCAGCACAGATCCTTAAGCAGTTCTAACACAACTTTGTGTTAAAATTCTCTGATGTTAGCAATGAAATCTAAATGTGTCTCTCTCTGCAGTCTTTGCAAGGCTCTCAGCCATCATCTCTAGGAATAACAAAGATAAACACGGAAAATGTAGGTATGTTTGTACAGGGTGAAATGAATCTCCTTGCTGTCCGATGACCTGGTTAATGCTGTTTGTTTTCTGTTGTAGGGGGAAATGCCAAGTTCACAACTGGTAAGTGTCGTGTGTAGCCTTGTTTCAAATTTATTTTCTATTTTTCATCACTAGGTTGGAAGAGACCTCCAAGTCCAACCATTGACCCAGTGCTAGCAGCTGTGAGAAGTAAAAAAATTCCAAAGAAACACATCTCAGTTATTTGTGAATAAAGTGGTCAATAACTGCTCCTCTATACTGTTAGTATCCCAGAAGATGGTAGTAGGAATAAATTCAGCTCAAAGTGCAGATTTGCAGTTCTAAGCCAGATTTCATCCTTCAAAGCTCAGTTTATTTATTGAAGTCTCAGTCAAAATTTTTACTAGTGCTGTACTTCTAGGCAGTTCCTTACGTTGGGAAATTTGATACTGCACTTCATCCTGGAAGCACTGTAGCTGTTAGAGGAGAAGTGAACAAATACTGCAAGAGGTAAGTGTAACTGTTCCTGAATTCTTCTGCTCTTTTACTGAGCTACTCTGGAGAGCAAGTAGGCTTTCCCATTGCCTCAGTATGTCCTTACTCACTTGCAACTTTGCATCTGGAATCATTTGAAACTACAGTTCAGTTTTCTTGGGAACCTGCAGGATCTGCTTTAGAGAGAACTAAAGGAGCAGCTCCATTGCAAAAGGTGAAGGTAAAACTTTGAGTGTCTCACCTACTAAATCTGCATCATTCACAAGATTGTGTGTGTGTGTTATGGTGTTCCATTGTGTACGGGAGCACACATGGTACAAAGACCATAGTCTAAAGAGGTCCGAGAGGAAGAGGACTGGCAGAAGTTGATGGAATAGGTGCTGGAGCAGGCCCAAAGAAGGGCAACAAGGCTGGTGAAATGTCTGGAGAATAAGCCTTGTGAGGAGTGGCTGATGGAGCTCAGGTTGGTTAATCTGAAGAAAAGGAGGCTGAGGGGAGACATTATTGCAATCTACAACCATCTAAAATTCAGGAGGTTGCAGAGAGGTGGGGGTTGCTCTTCTCACAATAAACAAGTGACAGGACAAGAGAGAATGGCCTCAAGTTGCTCCAGGGGAAATTTAGGTTGCACATGAGAAACTTCTGCATGGAAAGGATCATCAGGCCTTGGAACAGGCTGCCCAGGCAGGGGTTGAATCCCTGGATGTGTTTCAAAGTTGTGTAGGTCTGGAGCTTGGGCACAGGGTTTAGCAGTGGCCTTGGGACAGTTGTGTTAATGGTTGGACTCAATGATTATAAAGGTCTTTTCCAACCTAAATGATTTTATGATTCTAAGAGTTAGATGAGTTGCTGGTGTGCTCAAATGCTGCATGTTAGTGTCGCTCTGTACACTTTTGTGACAGCCTCCAAAGGGTTTGAGCATGAAGGCCCTTAACTGACAGGACCTGAGTGATGGACCCTGGTGGGGGGAACATGAGCTGTAATTTTCACAGCAAATTAGAAGCAATGGGTTGCAGAGAAGACATTTTCCCAATGTGATTTAAAGAGGGAGGGTGGGAAAAGGGCTAAGGAAATATCTGTGTTGGAGTGTGCCCTTTGCTTGAAGGATGGGTTTGGCTCTGCTGAAACATGCCTGAAACCAAAACATTTACTGCAAAGCTTGTCAGCACTTTTCAATTGCCAAATGCACTGCTTGTAAGCATGAAGCAGCTTTGGGGTGTTAAACCATTGCAGGTTGTCTGGTTCCTTGTGCCGTTAGTGTGTAGATTTCTACAGTTTTAAAATACTGTGTTTTCTGGTTCACAGTTACAGATGATCCTTGTTCTTGGCGAAAAAAGGACTTTGCAACTTGGAAGGATGGTTGTTGCTGTATTTCATAGCTGGGCTAAGCAATTCTAGATTTCTCAAAGGACAGAAATTTGGCACAGGGGAATACTACTTTTGAAAAGCAGAGAGGACTTTGCTGTAGGTTGAATCATTCATGTGACTTTGCATGACTCTTCCTCAGAGCTTCCCCTTAGGAACCTGGTGTTGAAGCCATGTCTGAGATTGCAGCATCATCACTTTGTATGACGGTGTCCCACCAATCTTAAATGTACAGAGAGAACTTCTCAGAACTTGCTGTGGTGGCTAACAAGTTTGTTGGCACAAATAATATGATGTCTGTAGGTAAAATAACACTCTCCCCTGCCCACATTAAGAGAAGAGGTTCTAATTGCTCCACCAGCAATTCATGTTCCTGTGAGTAGTTTCCTAGTGCTGTAGGGGAGCAGCACTTGGATAAGGTCTCCTTGCTGAGACATGAAAATAAAGCTGTAAGGGACAAAACAGATCTAGCAGGGTCATGTCCTAGATTTGGTGCCTCCCACAAAGGTTTCTGAGCAAAGGAAATACATGAATGTTAACTGCCTGCTTGGTTCATCAGGGGAATCATGGCACTGGCTCCAGAGCAGTTTTGTGTTTACCAAGTCCTTAAGGCTTGGTAAACAGTGTCATGTTTATAAACTATGGGGTAAGTTTAAAAAAATATCTTTATCTTCCCTTGTGCCAAGGCCAGTGGTCTCCTAGGGTGCATTAAGAAGTGTGAGCAGCAGGTCAAGGGAGAAAAGAACCTCCTTTTCTCCCTCTGCTCTGCCCTGGTGAGGCCACATCTGGAATGCTGAGTCGTGGAGTTCTGGGCTCCCCAGTTCAAGGACAGGATTCTACTGGAGAGAGTCCAGTGTAGAGCCACTGGGATGATCAGGGGCTGAAGCATGTGCCCTATGAGGAGAGGATTAAGAGAGCTGGGAGAGCCTGGAGAGGAGGCGGCAGGGGAGATCGTCAGTGCTGATCAGTATTTCAAGGGTGAGTGTCAGGAGGGTGGGACCAGGCTCTTCTTGGTGGTGTCCAGCAGTAGGACAAGGGGCAGTGGCCACAAACTGGAACACAGGAGGTTCCATCTAAACATAAGGATAAACTTTTTTTGTGTGAGGGCCATGGTACAGGCTGCCCTGAGAAGCTGTGGAGTGTCCTGCGTCTGGAGACATTCCAGATCCACCTGGATGTGTTCCTGTGGGATCTGCTCTAGGGGATCCTGCTCTAGCCAGATCTCCAGAGGTCACTTCCCACCCCTAACATTTCATCATTTTCCAGCTTTGCCATAAATCTGAAAACAAGTGACTCAAAGGATGTTGCATTACATCTGAATCCCAGAATGAAAGGTCAAGTGTTTGTAAGAAACTCCTACCTTCATGACAGCTGGGGAGAAGAAGAAACAGAGCTTGCCCACTTTCCATTCAGTCCAGGGATGTACTTTGAGGTAAGACGAACTGAAACAATGGTGTTCTAGTATCACTTCACTAATACAGGTCCAAATAAAACAGCCATTCCTGCACTTCAGTATGTTGAGAGTGTTTAGGATTAAATGAATGGCAGATTCTGAGTCACTGTAAGAATTCAGCTATGCTTTGGACAAAGAGTTGGACTCGGCGGTCCTTTTGGGTCCCTTCAAACTTGATTTATCTTTTTTTTGAATTTTATTGATGTTAAAGTAGGGCTCTTTGCGTTAAATGTAACAGAAGTAGGGCTTGCCCAAGTCTAGGCTTGATCAGGTTGTTCTTCATGTCTTACCACATCTTAAACCCTCACTGTTTCTCTTCTTGCTTTTCAGGTTATCATTTTCTGTGAAGCCCACCAGTTCAAGGTTGCTGTTAATGGTGTTCACACGCTGGACTACAAGCATCGATTCAAACAACTTGAGAAGATCAGTATTGTGGAAGTCACAGGAGATGTTACCTTGTTAGATGTGAGGAGCTTTTAGTTCTTTTTAGCCAGTACTGAAAGAATTAAACCTCTTCTAATGTCAGTGCCTCATTGACAAGTAAAAACAGGTGCTGACTGGTGCTGAGCCCACCCTTATCTATCAAGGATTCAAGTCTTCCTTTTCCCAGTTAGGTGAATACCAGAACTGCTAACTGCGAGATTAAATCCTCCTCTACCTTATAGCATCCTGGCAAGCTAAGTGAGTGTTGGCTCAGATAAATCTCCTGCATTACAGAACCTAGCAATATGAAAATGCTGCATCATACTGTGCCTAACCACTATGCTCAGCTTGTTAAACTAGCATTCTTTCATAGCAATATTGTGGAGACTGAAAATGATCTGAGGATACTGTTATCCACCCCAAAATGGACATCAATAATGCATTTAAAATAGAATTACAGAATGTACCCTCCTGGTTTTCATATTAGCAGCTGTAAGCCTGTTACTGAGCCTGGATTAAGTAAGCAGTTAACCAATCCAAAATTTGAATTGACTTAAGCTGCTGCTGCCATTGTACCTTCTTTGCTTCTCGTTGTCACCCGCTCCTTATGAGTGGCTTAAACCAAACCTGGAGCAGCACTTCTCACCTTAGTTTTCCCAAGTCAGCAAATTAAAATGATTGAGCTGATTCTGAGGGCGTGAACTTTGGGAAGGTGGTTTGAAATGGCTCCTAACTGAGCTGAGATTGCTCAGGGACTGAAGTAGATGTTCATGTTTTCCATTTTCATTCAGGTACTCCAGGCAGAATTTCAGCTGAGATAAAAACTCAGCTGCTCACCAGTGGAATAGAGAATAAAGCACTTTCTACTCTCAAAATACTGTTTGAAACAAGCTCTTCCTAGTTACAGTAGTATCAGTCGTAATTTTTATATACTCTTATTTTTAAAAGATGCTGCTGGCTGTCAGCACCTCCTTGAGGGATGTTCCTGTTTATCTTAGCTGCTTAAAGGATGAAGCCATTTCTGGAGTAAGATGTATTCTAAAAGGCCATTGAATTACCAGATGTGTAAGAAACCCTAAATAAAACTGTGTGTGAACTCTGCTTTGCTCCTAGTGTAGCTAATAGTAGCTAAGATTTCTTTCTGCTTTTTTTGACATGAATAATAGTTGTTTTAAGAAAATGACCGACTGCAGTGGGGTAACCTTTCTGCAGCTGGGTCTGCATGGTGTGCTGCACCCTGAACACTCATCTGCTCCCAGCACCTGAAGATTAGCCTCCTTATAGGTTTCTAACCAGGTGTAGTTTAAGCTGTGCTTCACAGAGTGTGACTGTCTCTCATACATGCTATAAGCCAGCACCTCCTGGTACAGAACGAGTGGTGAGCTTTTGCAGATTCATAGAATGTTTTGTGTTGGAAGGAACCTCAGCGATCTTCTAGTTCCAACCCCCTGCCATGGGCAGGCAGGGACATGTCTCACTAGACTAGGTTGCCCAGAGCCCCATCCAACCTGGCCTTGACCAGTGCAAGGGAGCCTGAAAGCCCCTTCCACAAGGACAGTGGAATTCAGCAAGTCCTAGATGCTGTCACTCTGTACCCAGCTTCTGGTTTGCTACAGTTGCCCACTGAAAGAAAACACTTGAACAGTTCCCAACACCCAGAAATGATAAAGCCAGATTCTTAAAAGTATTTTAGTACAAAGTTAATATCTTAGCTCTGATAAAAATCAGTATCACAGTTTTTAACTGGCTAGAGTGAAGCTGACGTGATTCAGACAAAAATGCAAACCAAAGGGGACAAGCTTAGAAGTAGCTTTGTAGTGGTTCTCCCAAAATGACTTCCAGCTGTTGAATTGTCTTCTGACACTGCTGTTCAACTTCTTCACATTCATCTAGAAAAAGAAAGTAGGATCTGAGTAAGCAGGATTACCAAGCTACTGGAGGACAGCTCTGCTGCTCATCAAGGTTTGAACTGTTGTCAAGCACCAGGTAGGAAATGATTATAAAAAATAATTTAGCACTGGCTCAGGACTTAGGTCAATTGTTTGTACTGTTAACCCTACTGTGATTTAAAACATGCAAGTAGGCAGGGGTGGGTTAGATACTATCCGTTTCAGTTTGCGTTCTACATAGTTTAAGCTACTGTAACATTTGTAAGCAAGTACAGGAATCAGCCTGTCTGAATCTTCAAAATAAGGGATCCTCGTCCTTTGGTCACAGGCCAGTTGTTGGCCCTAACTAAAGCTACTTTAGAACATTACCTTCCATTAGCTCAGCTAAGAATGGAATAGATTCTGGCAGCAGGACCAGGTAGTTCTCTTTCAGTTTCTGTGCAACTTCCACCAAAGCAAGCAGAGCAGCAAATCGGACCTAAAACAAGATGATAATCTTGGTAAGAGCAAACATTGCATTCTAATTCCCCATTTCCTCTGTATGCAAGTTTGTCATCTAGCTTTCTCTACTGAAGGAAACTGGTTTTAAGCTAACTTAAACCCCAGTACTGGTGCTACGATAACGTCACAGAACAGATTCATTGCTGCAAACTGTATGGTAAGAAGCAGTCTTTAACTTCCTGTTGTGGTGCTGCTCTATTCTGCTGTTATCAGAAGGACTTCATACAATGAAAAACTAAGTGCTCCTTCCTGAAGACACGTAACTGGAATCTGTTTGGAATTAGATGATCAATAACGTCCCTTACAACCTAGCCATCTATCAACTCATCAAATACAAGAGTCTTTTGTCAAGATGCTCCTATACTAATAGGCTGAGAGGTTGATAAGTAACTGTCTTCCAGTTTCCCCTCTAAAGTGCCCCTTTCTTCATATCCAGACAGGTTTATTCTTATTCCAACAGCTACCTCGTCTTTACAAATCCCAATCCATACAGTATGGAAGAGATCCACACATGGATCATTGACTGCTCACAGTAAGAGCAGCAGGCCATGATGTACCCTTCTCTCTACAACTCGGGAGTAGAACAGTACTACTGCCATCAGTATTTTAATAATTTGGGCTTGTAATTCAGCGATGACTCGGTAAATCTACTTCTTTCTCTTGGGACACCGTTCCCTTTTCTAACACCACGAAGAAGACCAAACTCTGAAGGCTCCCCACCTTGGAAGAGGCGTGCCTCGTTTTCAGCAAAATGTGGTAGTTCAGTGGTTTCCAAAGAGAATCGTCTGCCATAGCTACTGCAAACTGAGCGATGCAGGGTATCAGGTGCGCTGTCACTCTTTCCTGGAACTTCTCATCTCCTCCAATCATATTTTCTAGCTGTGGAAATAAAAAAAGGCTTGTGAAGCAGATCCAGACTCACATAAACCCAACTGAAAGCACCTCTAGTTTTGGCTTTCAGGTAGGCGAGTTCCATCAAACAGCACTGGTGGCCGTGCACTGGACTACAATACCTGATCGACCAGAGGCATCATCAAGGTTTCTGCTCTTTCCTTACTCAGGAACTTCTGGGTGTCAAACAGGAAGAGCTTGTGCAGACAGTCCACGGTGAACTGCAACAGAAGACAGCTCTTCTCTGTGCTGTTCTCGGAGTCAAAGAAAGCTTCATCTACAGAAGAAAAAAAAAATCTGTGAAAAAAAGCAAATACAGAACTTGCCCACAGGAGAGAAACTCTTAGTTTGTAGTTCTCCTTCGGCTCTATGCACAGAGCAGTTACAAGCTTATCACTCAGAACAAGCAAGTGGATGCAGTCAGTACGTTAACTGTTTTTTAGGTCTACAACTGCCCTTGCCAGTCAGCTGGGGATAGAAGCACCACAGGCTGTAGGAAGAGCGTAGGTACAGAGACTTTAGGTTGTTACAAATGGAATGGGCAAATAAGTTTCCTATACAAAAGAAAGAACCAACCTAATACCTATTTTTGCCAAGAAAGCAGAGGAGTCTGAACACACCAGGTGGCAGGTCAAATAAAAAAGAAAACCCCAACAAAATCACACCACCCTCTTCTCACACCATTTTCTTCTCATGGAACTCAATGGGACTGACAACAGAAATGTTTATGTGGCCCCATGCAGAGCCCATGGATGAAACATGTCCTTTGGTTCCATCAGAGTAAGACAAAAAGAAATAGAGAAATGAGAGGCAAGATGCTATAAAGTAAATCCTGAAAGACTAAACTTTCAGCACCTGGAGTCACGCTGCCACTGCCCCTCTGCAGTTAGTAACTGAAAGCTTACCAGTTTTAGAAGTGTTGACCTGATTCAATGTCTCAGCAAATGGCTTCACTAAATGACCAGCAAAGAGGGTGAAGAGACCCTTGAGGTGATCTGCGATGCAGTCAGCTATTCGGTGGAACGTCAGCTTTCTGTCTTTCAGGGTAGACTCTGTTTTGGACCAGTCAAAGAGCTGAAAGGGAAAAGCAGAGTAGCTGTTTTCTCTGGAAAATACAAACACAACAGTGCAGATGGATTTATTCAAGTTCGTACCTTGAAGAAGAGGGGTCTGAAGGAAGCCTCAGAAAGTTTCATGACCATGCTGATCAGGCAGTCAATAATGAAAGCCTCAATTTTCCCAACTTCCTCTAAATCATCCTAGAATAATTAGAAAACACAGTTCCAGTGTGACATATACGAACGTGGAGCTTCTAAAGCATGTTTTGATTTGCCTGTTTCAGACTGAATAGCTAACTGGAATGCTTTTTACCCCAAGCACAATTCCAGAACAGAATATTCAGTACTCAGAATCTCCGAGCACATATGGTAATGGAAACTACTAATTACTTCCTAAAACAACTGATAGTATCAGTGTGTAGCACCTGGGCGTGCTCTGTTCGGAAGTCCAGGGCTTTCATGAAAAACACTGTCAGCTCCGACTGGTGGGAGATTAGCTGCTCCTTCTCCATTGTAACAATGTGCTCTCTCAGAATGTTCATCAGGGGACCCAGGCAGTTCTGCAAAAAAACCCATGAACAAAACAATGCAAAAGCAGCTGTGACATTGACAGGAACATAACAACCCTCTCTTCTTGCAGTAACAAGTGACAGGACAAGGAAATGGTCTCATGCTGCAACAGGGTAAGTTTAGGTTGGACCTGAGGAGAAAACATCTTCACCTAAAGGGTCACCAGGCCTTGAAACAGGCTGCCAGAGAGGGGGCTGCAACAGGATGCTCCCCATCCCTTGATGTGTTTCAAAGTTGTGTAGACCTGCAGCTCAGGCACAGGGTTTGGTGGTGGCCTTGGGACAGCTGGGTTAAGGTCTAAATTGAATGGTTTTTTTGTTTGTGCATTTCATACAGGTACTCATCAGATACTGTCGATAAAATAAATAAACTTTCTCCAGTACTTGATTGGGGCTTAAGTTAGTACGATTACTGAAAAGATGTGGTCTGTCCTCTTCAACACTCAAGACACCAGTTATGTCTGAAAGGCTTGCACATCTGAGACAGGAGCTGAGGCCAGACGGAAAGTGATGACTTAACTCATGTTCCCAGCTGGGAAATCAAGGCCTTCATGAATGGGATGGTCTCTGAAGCATTCACAGAATGAATCACAGAATGGTTTAGATTAGAAGGGACCTCAGAGATCATCTAGTTTCAACCCACTGCCATGGGCAAGGACACCTATCACCAGACCAGGCTGCCCAGACCCCCATCCAATCTGGCCTTGAACACTTCCAGAGATGGAGAATCCACAGCACTGTTCCAGTGCCTCAACAAGCTCACACAGAGGAATTTCTTCCCAAGAATCTGCCTTCTATTACCTTGAGACCATTCTCCCTTCTACATGTAGTTCTATCAGTACAATGCCTCATAAAAAGCCCCTTACCATCTAACTCGCTAATGACATAAAACATATCTCCCAGGTCTAATTTTCCTGAACCACCACTGAAAAAGAAACACAGACACTATAAAGACTGTGTCAAGTTTGGCTGGGATGGGCTTAACTTTCTTCACAGCAGCTCCTATGGTGCTCTTTTGGATCTGTGACCATAACACAGCTGATAACATAACTGTGTTTCAGGTACTTGCACACAGTTGAGTTGGTTTGTCACGCACAGGGAGTGGCTGGTGGTGGGCCAGAGGCTGGCCATAAAGCTAGGAAGGTAGAACCAAATTTTGCACTGATTATTTCTTCCCCACACCTCCCTTTCCAAGAATGAAAATCTTTACCTTCCGAGTACGTGCCACATCACTGTAGCACTTTGTAAGGGCAGGCAGTAGGATTCGGGGAGCAAGTTTTGTAGCCAGGATACTTTTCAACGATGCTAGGCGTAAGCTTATCTGGGAAGTGGGACCAAACTCAACCACAATCTTTTCCAAGCGGACAATCTAGGAGGAAATCCATCAACAGTGAGACAAACCTGTAACAGCTCAGGAAGTTGAGAAGTTGTACAGCAGTTGTCTGCTGCAGGTGTCAGATGAAAATTTTGCTGTCTGAACCACTTGTCACACGTTATGTTGTTTGTGTACAGTCTGCTGTCTTCAGAAGACACTGAGAAAATTGTCCATGAGGGCAACAGTGGGTCAGAATTCCCTTAACTAGAGCTGTTACATACAAATTAGATGAGATCATGGATATTACAGAATGATCCTTCACGATTAACTTCCCTTTCAAAAAAGGCAAACTACAACCTACTAGAGGAGTAGGAGATGCTCCTGTATTGTGTGTCCTGGTTATCTGCTTAAGAAGACGAGTAGAATATCCTGTTACAACCTTCCACATAGTTGGCACAAACTCCTTTTTCAGTTTCAGGGACAAAAATGTTATCTCAGCAGCTTCAAGAACTGGGCAGATCCCATACCCCTCTACCTCTCAGAGGGAGTAAGACAGCTCACCTGCAGCAAGCAATCCAGAAGATAAGGACTAAGGAAGTGTGGTAGTGTTTCTGTGACCTTCAGCAGAGCAGTGACAGCACTTAGCAAGTAAATCTCATTGGAGACCAGCTCCTTCTTACTTTTTAAAGTTTTCAGCAGTGCTGGCATCAACCTGTGGATAATCAAGCACAGGGAAAGATGAAGCCACTGATGTTCTGGAGGCACATTTCCCCTCACATAAATCCATCCGTTAAGTCTCCAGGGACAATTGTAACATCACTATAAATCTGTACTGAGCAAACTCAGTAATTTGGGCTCATCTGCTGCTTCTCTTTTTTTTCTTTGTTTGGGTTTTTTTGAAGTTAATGAAGGAAATTTATTTTAGGACCACAGAGTGGTGGAGTCTAAAGGATCTTTAAAGATCATATGGGTCTCAGGGATGTGGTTTAGTGGTAGTCTTGGTAACAGCTGGGTTAATGGTTGGACTTAAAGGTATTTTCCAGCCTCAATGATTTTATGATTCCATGATCTAGTCCAACCTTCTGCCATAGGCAGGGACATCTGTCAATACATCAGGGTGCTCAAAGCCCCATCTCTAGTTTCAGGCTTTAATAAGAAATTTACATTTTTAATGAGACAAACTAGTTATAAACCAGTTAAACACAACTAGTTAGATACTTGAATTCTTGAATAGGGAGAAGAGAATGATGCAATGTGCAGCACTTCTGACTCCTGTGTTTTTAAAACTAGTTTTTAAATGCTCTTTGTTCTACTGAAAAAACACAGACCATGGTCTGAGTTTTCTAAAGCCATAAAAATCACCTCTTTGTTTACAGACTCCATAAGGAACTCTATAATATTAACTTTTACAAGTTTCCCACTAGTTTCCGAGTTCTTCAAGCACTCCTTTATTCTTACCTACACAAACCACCCACATTCCCTCCAGCAACACTTTTCACATTAGCTAACTCCTGTTGCAGTTTGTTCTGATAAAAACAGTACCTTGGAAGCTGAGGTATTGCTTGGGCTTTCAGTGTACAGGTGACCTCGGCAATGCAGAGCAAAGCACTTCCCATCACATTCTTTTCCTCCTTCTCTGAAGAAATTAGATCAATGGCTGTTTTCAGAACAGGTACAAATGGCCCTGGATTTTCTGTGCCAAAACCTTTGCAGAGCAGCTTGAGGCTGAACAAAGCCGTCTGCCTGTTGATGGCTTGTTCTTCCTCCTCCCCCTTTCTTTTACACTGCACAATAGTGATGAGCTCAGGAACTAGCTTCAAGAGCTGCAGGACCTAAGAAAACAAGAGAACATACAATTAGAAACTCAGAACCTTCAAGACAGGTATGGGCAGGGAGCCCTACGTCTTATCACACAAGAGCTGCTGCCAGACTTGGTCCTGTTGTGTGACAGATTACATAAAGCGAATCACTTCTACATCAACTTCCTGCCTGGTACTTCTGCTAAAGGAACCAAGTTTAACCACTGTGCTTCACCTGGCTCTTCTGCCACTTTGTGCGCTGCTGCACCTTGTTGTTCAGAAGGTCCATTGCCTTACGTCTCACAGATGGAAGCTGGTTCATCATTAGCCCCCTGATTATAGGGATGAAGGTTTCTGTTGGCAATAACGCATTGACCTACAAGAAAACACAAACAAAACAGCAGAGTAAATGTTGTCCATGCACTGTGACACAGTAGTCTCCAATTAAGACAGGCAAACTCTCTACAACTTTCCACAAGTTTTAGGATCAAAGAGGGGGCAGGCTAGCAGTGCTGCATTTGAGCAAGCAGAAGAATGAAATGGGTTCCAGTTATGGTCCTTAATTAAAATTCACTGGCTCTACATTCACCTGCCAGCTGCCACCAGCACCAAAATGCCTCAGTAATTCCTCTTGACCGCACTGGTGAGGTGTCCCTCCCTTCTTACCCTACAATACCAAGCTGTTTGCCGTAGTTACTGCAGCTGTTAGATGATGCACCAGGTTGCACACCACGCAGGGAACACTGATATTAATCTGACAAGAATCCTACCAAAGCTAGAATGACTTTAATAAGCAGAAGTGTCCCACTGCTAACGTGAGGCCTAATGAGACACACCTTATCCAGCATATCGTAGCACTTGTTAAGCAGAACCCTCCAGAATTTGGCTGTGGGTTTGTCCACATTTCCTTCTACTGAAGATGCCACTGTGTTTATATAGCGAAGGACTTCTTCTAGTAGCCTACATGGAAAGGAAGCATCTTTTAGTAAGAGGACACTAAAGAAAAACATCCTGGAGAGCAGGAGACGGCATGGCGGAGAAACGATAAAAGAAAATGAAACACCTAACGGAGAAACTAGGAGACCACACCTGCTTAGTAACGAAAAGTTAGGGTAATAAGGACAATTGTGTGCCACACGGCACTGTGCATTTGGCACTGGTGAGGCCACACCTTGAATACTGGGTTCAGTTTTGGGCACCTCAATATAAGACAGACATTGAGGGGCTGGAGAGTGCCCCAGAGAAAGGCAACAAGGCTGGAGAAGAGTCTGGAGAACACACCTTGTGAGGAGCAGCTGAGGAAGCTGTGACTGGTTAGTCTGAAGAAAAGGAGGCTGTGGGGAGACCTTCTTGCTGACCATAACTACCTGAAATTCAGGAGGTTGTAGAGAGGTGGGGTTGGTCTCTTCTCAGAAGTAACAAGTGACAGGACAGGAGGAAATGGCTTCAGGTTGCACCATGGGAAGATTAGGTTGGACATGAGGAAAAAAGATCTTAATGGAAAGGGTCATCAGGCCTTGGAACAGCCTGCCAAGGCAGGGGGTACAATCACCATCCCCATGAAAAGTTGTACAGATGTGGAGCTTAGGGACAAGGTTTAGCTGTGGCCTTGAGAGAGCTGGATTAATGGTTGGACTCAATGAGCTTAAAGGTCTTTTCTGACCTAAATAATTCTATGATTCTATAAAAATCAGTACAATCAGAACTACAGACTGAGTGGAAATGACTCTTTCAGTAAGAAAAAAAAAATCACATCCTATTGAAAAAAAGCAACCAACCAATGAATCAAAACACAAATAATTTGCATCTAATAAATACTGCCTGTGGCTAGGGAAAAGCCTTATGAGTATCCTGGGAACAAAAAAATATTCTCATCAAAATACTGCTAGGTCGCAGTTAAAGTCAGAAACAGGACTGGAGCAGATTTAAAGCGTACCTCTGTTCCAGCTGCTGCAGCTCTTCTGTTTCTTCACATTCAACTATCTGTTTAAAGAGAATGAAATTGCCAAGTGTGAAAGGCGCATCCCATCATTAAGTTACTATCTATACACAGAAATGGGTCCCTGCACTTGCAAACTGTGTCTATCTGGAAATGCCTTGTTAAAAAATTATGAACATCACCAAGTTTCAAAATGGTCTCAGTAAAGTTGTCACAATTGCTTCATGTGATCAGAAATCTGCCACTATTACCTTCTTCACAAAACCCTGAGAGGACAGAAGTTGTGACATGAAGGAGACCGACAAGAATTTGAAATGCCGCAGTTGTTTGTCCGAGTGAGACTCCACGTTGAAGAGCTGCCCATCCCGATTTTTTAGGTTTGTCTTGCATGTTCTTGACTTTTTTAATGCAGGGTCATCTGTTGAAAACATTCACAGAACTCATTTGCAGGCAAGAGAAAAAGACAAGTGATTTGTGACAGCAGAAACAAGTGTTACAGTCAGATGCCTATCAAAGGACGGCCATTCTGCAGTGGCCATAATAATGTCAACGATCCAAAACAGAGGCAGGAGAGAAATCTTTCATTTCAACAGCTTCCAAAGAAATGATAAGTTCTCCTCATTGTTTTTATGTGATCAGTCTTTTCTTCTGTCGTTACCTGTGCCTTCTCGGCAGAGAGAATGTATTCATATGCCAAATCCACCAAGTCCTAACTTGAAAAGGACCAAATGACTTTCACTCACCTTCCCCACTGCTCTTTGGACTAACAGACTGGAAAAGTAATGAAACTCTGTTCACTTATTTCTCCACTATACTGCAGGAGACAGAAATGAAACCTTCACAACAAACATGGAAATGCCTGGTGGTCTCTGGTCTGCTTTTTAAATTTCAACCAAATGATTTACTGCCCTTTCTAAACAAGAACTGCCATTTGATTTTCAGTGCTCCCAGTAATCCCTAACTAGAAGTATTTTAAACAAGAAGTAATAACATATCTTAGCTATCCGATTTAAAAATAAGTCATTAATTTCTCTTAGCCCTTAGTCTTCTGTTTAAAGGGCAATCGCAGAATGTTTTGGGTTGGGAGGGACCTTCAGAGCTCATCTAGTCCAACCCCCCTGCAGTAAGCAGGGACATTTTCAGCTACAGCAGGGTCCTCACAGCCTCATACACCCCTACCTTGAATACTTCCAGGAATGGGGTATCTACCACCTCTCTGGGTAACCTGTTCCAGCACACTCATTACAAAATATTTCTTCCTTGTATGTAGTCTAAATGTGTCTGCTTGTAGTTTAACACCATCACGCCTTGCCCCTTGTAAGGGGAAGGTTTACGTGTGTTTTCTGGCTCTGTTTTGTGGTTACCTTCTTTGTTCTCTGGCAGCTCTGTCAAATACTGGATTATTTTCATTACGGTCTGGAACTGAGACTGTACATTAAACTCACAACAGATGGAAATCCAAAATTCAGTGTCTGCTTCCAGAACAGCGTCCTGCGTATGATTTAAAAATACAAAATAAGTGAATTTCACAAGTTAAAAAATACTAATAATGACAAAAAGCCTCAAAACCCCTCGGTGAGTTTGTGGAAATGCCTGGATTAACAAGAAGAGTCACAGCAGCAAGGTTTTTTTTGGAGAACATAGGGCATACAGGGTGTAGAAAGAGACTATCTTCTCACCCATGTTCCTCTAACCGTTCTAGTCTTCCCCATAAACTATGGTCAAAGCTAATCTTAGGGCCTGCCTACACAGAAACATAATAGGAGCTTTCTCTTGGTCTGCATGGGAAAACCTTAAAGAAACATTTTAAAAATACTGAAGCACTTCATAATTAGATCATCGGATGTAACGGTCAGGGTCAAGGCTGGCTGTAGAGTACGATCTGATTTGTTTTTTAAGCTCCAAGACAAAACAATATCATATCTGCAGTACAAAGCATAGCATCAATATCGGGTTCTGCTGTAGCACTAGAAGAGAGCTCACTTCTTGGTTTATAATAATCTAAAGGTTTACTTTGCATTTGCCTAAAGGCAAGACCGTAAGCAGAAATGGGCAGATCAGCCCCTTGACAAAAAGTTGACCCCCATCAGCTTCTAACCTTGTCTGTGCTTGATGTTGCAGTCACAGTTTTAGTCACATATTGCTCAAACAGCAGCACCAGGAGAACCCAGAGGAACTTATCTCCTCCGACTGTAGTGATGAGCTGGGCCAGGATTGGCAGGCGCCGGTGCTCTGGCACATGGGGCAAAGCATCCACAAACACACGAATGATCTTTATCACCACCTCTTCCACACCTCCTGAGGACTCTGACAAAGCACTATCTTCAGCCTGTGTAGGGAAAGGCAGAACAGCTCAAACAGACCATCACAGGCACGTACAGGGTCTTCCTTGTAAATTCAGCTAATGAGAGGAAGCAGCATGTGCATTGAACAGCAGCTCCAAAAGCATCATCTCAAGGAAACTACAAGTGCTCCAAAACAAACAAAAGAAAACAAAACAAAGACAGCAACTTGATTTCTCTAACCAGCATCTGCAGGAATGATGCAGAGTGTGAATATACATCATTAAAAATACACTAGGAAATTGCCAGCCATGGTTATTTTCCCAATTCATTTTTACATGATGAATTTCTACATTTTTTTCATGCTTAAATCTGTGAATAACTCTAGAATGAAGATTTATTAGGTACAAGTGAAATCTGGCTGAAGACAGAATATCACATTTCAGCAACAATTATGCATTTTTTGTTGGTGTTTTAACAATTTATCTAAGACTTTTCAGATGAAAGTAAGAAAACCCACAGCCACCACCAGCTTGAAAAACCATACATTTTACCTTTCCACTTCCTTTAGATCACTGACCACTGTTGATATGACCATGAATAAGAATCTTTTGGTTATTTCCAATAGTTCCTCTACTCAACTTGCCTGCTGATTTTATGATGAAAAACTTGAACTTACAAGTGTATTTAAGGTCTTCTTAGGTACTGGTTTGGCTAAACCATTTATAAAGTGCAGCAGCTCATGAAATTAAAAAGAAACGGTAGTTTGATGAACTCAGAGCTGGTCAGACAAGGAGGAGTCTGTTAATGGTTATTACACATTATCTATCTATTTATCTATCTAAAAGCAACAGTAGAATGGGCTACAAGTCATTCTACCACTGATATTCTCAACAATTTACTTAATTAATGATCTTATTGTTACGCTGTTTCTATTCCCTCCCATTCAATAGACAAACTTACCTGTATAAGAGCAGGAATAACCATCTGCACGGTCTTATTAATGACTTGGAAGGTGTAAGTATCATCCAGACGCAGGACATTTGCTCCCATGAAGGTAAAAATGGGCATAATGTTATGAAGGACTTTATCCTGGAAAAGACAGGTGAGATTAGTTTAATGTGCTCCGCACATTAAGCCTTAAGGCTCCTCTCCTTCCCACATATGCCCCTAGATCCCCTTCGTACCAAGAAATGTCATAAATAACTAGTGCACAGTGACAGCAGTTTGCTTTCAAGTAAAATAGACTAGAAAGCCCTAAAAGAGCAGAAAGCCTGGAAATTTTGCCCTTGTTTGTTTCGGCAACTTTCTCCCCATAGAACAGCTCAATGTGTTCTTCATTCCTCACAACATTCTGAATCTGAGGAGCCGACACATGAACTTCAGATGCTACTTACAGGAAACATGCCAGCAACAGCACCAAGGAGAAGCAGCGCATGGTGATGGGTCTGGGGCATTTTAGATATCCTGATGCACTGAACTATCAGTTCCACATTGAATTTTTCCTTATCAAGGGCATCTGCAAGGGAGAAATGTTCACTAATCAGCACTCAGTGGTCAACTATGTAGGAATAAACACTACACTCAGGCATTGGTTTCAACTTCTAGACCATCCCTAAATAATCTGCAAAAAATAATTAGCAGAGGAAATTTCCCTATAAAGAAATCCACCTCTCCTCATAAAACAACTCAAAGAAGAAAAAAAAGTTCGAGGCCCTTGTTTTCATGCAGTACTGGTGAGAGAAGTACCAAGAAACGAGATGGGCAAGTCTTACCTGCTGGGATCTTGCTACCATCTGAAGACAGCTTCTGACAGATGTTCAGCAGGCAGCTGAGGATTAGCTGCTTCGTATACTCCATATTTTCTTCTTCTGATGCCATAGGTTCCAGACACCTATAGACTCAGGAAAAAAACCAGTGAAAATTTCAAAATGAGACACAGAAATAACTGACCAAACTGCATACTGAGAAGCAAATAAGAAACTGCAATATTCATCTTCCAGAATTTCTAAATGCAGGCTTACAAAAAGCATTTCCCAAAAAGTGCCTCTTCTTGAGATATTTTTGATAGTGTTGTCAGGAATATAGGATAATTACCTGAAATATGACTACCAGCCTATGCAAAAACGGGTCACAAGGGAAAACATAACACCCAATCTACGTGTTAGCTTTCCTGAGTGTCTTGGAGATAGAACAGGCAGGAAAAGTGACAGTTTTCTTGGGTTGCACTAGACTGAGGCTGTTCCACAATGGTTTTGAGAGGAATTTTAAAGCTCAAGAGTATTCTTATAATCAAAGAAACACAGAGTATCTATGGTGGGAAGAGACCTTTAAGATCAAGTCCATAACAGGTCTGCAGAAGACACAAGTCCTGTTAAGTTGTGGAAGCTTTAGCATCGGTGTCATCTTTCTTACCAAAAATCACAGAGAGTTCAACTAAGCAGCAGTCTTCACATAGGAGGTTGTACTTCAGGTAAAAGTCTTAGAAATCCCATTACACAGTTTAAAGGACAGGAAAAAGTCCTAAAAACCTACAATCCCCTCATCTGATTTATGTAAAAGAAGTTACAAAGGCAGGCTAAACTACAAAACATGATACAAAAGCAAAACCAAACTCCTGTTTCAATGCTACTCAAGGACTGGTGTCATGGAGACAGGATTACCGGCTCAGCAGGTTAAAGAGTGCAGGGACCAAAGCCTGTGGCCGTCTGAGCTTCTTCTTATGCTGCAGCAACTCCAGAATAAGCATAACCCTCTGCCAGCTGAAGTGGCTTGTTTCTGGTGCCCATTCTGCATCTTGAGGCTTTCTAACAAGATAAGACAAACAATGAAGTTACACACAAAGAAAACAGTGCAATGGTTCAGGGAGCAAATATACACCCAAGTAAAAATAAGACCAATGTTTCCACTAATAATATCCTTCACTGCTTCTCCTGGGAGAGGTGGCAATACATGAGCTTCAACAATGTCTGGCAGCTGATGCTTCAAGTAGAGAATAAAGCAGTGGACATAATAGCTCCTGCCTTATGAGAATTGAGAACAGAAACAGGATTAGGAGATTGAAACATTATTAATATAGAAACACATAACTATTTATGTTGGAGGGGACCTCAGAGATCATCCAGTTCCAAACCCTGTGCTATAAGCAGGGACACCTTTCACTAGATGAGCCTGCCCAGAGCCCCATCCAACCTCGCCTTGAATTGAAAGAAAATAGTTTTCCAGTCAACTAGCAAAACATTTCCATGACCATCTACAGGCTTCAGCCACATGCCTGAGATTTGTCCTACATCCTTACTACTAAGCGAGTTCAATACCTACAAAAATGAATCTTGTTCAACTGTGTCAAGCCAGATCCTCTAACAGTAAACATCAACACTATGTGATTTATTATTTTTTAAATTCTAATTATAGTTCCATCAGGTCTTAAACAGCAACAAGAGATGGTTTTCCCCTGACAAAAGTAACTCAGAGTTGTTATACTGTGCAGGGAAAAGAAGAGATGCTCATGCTTTCAAAACGTGCTATGTAATGTAGTAAAACCAGTGGCATTTTCTGACTAATTTTGGCTTTCTAGCTATTTTACCTCTGTTGCATTTTCTGCCTTCTGGTTTGCTGAACAGTAGCCAGACTTTTGGTTTTTTCAGGAGGCTCTAGTTCTCCAACCACCTGCTCAGCACACACTGAGATCTGAAACAAAACAGTAATGCGAGTACAAATGAACAAAGCAGCACATCACACATCTACACCCACTCCTTTTACTTAAAAGGGAAGCAAACAGATCCGTCACAACAGGTCTGCACACATTTCTGTGCTGTGGAGTTTGCCACTTACCCCTTTAAACACACTGCTAATCGTCTGGGCACAAAGCGGGTTCTTGCAGTTCAACAGTAAGTCAAACAAGACTTTTAAAAGCTTCTGCTGCACCATCCCATCTGACAGGGCTGCAAAGAATGCTTTAGTGATCTACAAAAGGGCAAACAGTAGTAACAGATGTTTACATAAGAGGGCAATAAAACCACAAGTTGTGTAAATTAACACCTGCCTAATGGAAGACCTGAATTTATAACCTTTACACAGGACCAATTCTCACCCATTGTATCCTCTCAACAATTTTTCCTCAGAACAAAGAAATGAAGTAAAGGTCCTGCCTGAAGGATACAAACTAAGGCCAATAGAACAGTGGTATCTGTGGGTACTGATACAGGTATTCATCTACATGCAAATACAATTATATTTCTATTCAGAACTTGTCCAAAAGCCAATGCAAACAGCAATATCTCCTTCTGATGAGTTTAAGAGAGACAGTTTTGCAGCTTGTTTGGATGTACTGGGTTCAGTTTTGGACAGGGTTCAGTTTTTGCAAGAAAGACACTGAGATGCTAGAGCAACAAAGTTGGAGAATGGTCTGTAAAACAAATCTTGTGACAAGCAGCTGAGGGAGCTGGGGCTTGTTAGCCTGAAGAAAAGACTCAGAGGAGACCTTCTTGCTGCCTACAACTACCTGAAAAGAGGTTGTGGAGAGGTGGGAGTTGGTCTCTTCTAACAAGTAACAAGTGACAGGACAAAAGAAAAAGGCCTCAAGTTGTGCTGGGGAAGTTTAGGTTGGACATGAGGAGAAAACTTCTTCACTAAAAGGGTCTTCAGGCCTGCTCAGGGAGGGGGTTGAATTGCTATCCCTGGACGTGCTGAAAAGTCATGCAGATCTTGAGCTTAAGGACACAGTTTAGTGGTGACCTTGGGACAGCTGGGCCTAAAGACCTTTTCCAACCTAAACAATTCCATGATTCTGTTTCAAAAACATTATGAAAATTTGTACTGGAAGAAGGCAGGTCTAAAGGTGTTGACTCCTTAACACAGAAAGTCCTTGTAAATCCAATACTAAATACTGCTATCTGCTTTAAGCATAAACCCAAAGATCTGCATAAAGCCACAACCTGCCCCAATGCTGTGATCTGAAACGGTGGAATTTCTTCATAGATTTTCTTGGCCGCATGCAGACTTCTGATAAATAAATCCAGACCCTGCTGATTCTTGCACAAGAGGTTTGCTGAATGTTCATCAAACTTTCTAAGGATGAAATGAGTTAGAACAACTTCATCTTTCAACATCGCTTCAGGTTTCTTGAGGACCTTCTCTAGCAACCGATCCAGGGCAGGCAAGAGCTGAGAAAGAATCATCTGGAAACAGATGAAATACATAAGCAGAAGTTTTCATCCATTTTCATTTTAACAAAATTCCCAGTAGCACAGTTCCATTTTACTGGTAATAACTTACACACAGTATTTTATGCAACAGCTAATCAAGAGGAACAGCATAAGAGTTGCTGTGAGATTACCCTGAGTACGTGCTCATATTTCTCCTTTGCAGAGTAGTAGTTTGTATATTGAAAGTACAGGAACGAGGCAATATTTCTCAGTGATTTGTAACCTGTCTCCTACTAAACCCACATGTGAGAGAATGCTTATCCTGTACCAAATCCACCATCCCTTCAAGACATGTGAAACTGAATGAAGAGGAAATATCCATGATTTCTTTCATTTTTTGAAAACTGTAAATATGCATGATTACTAAATTAAATTTGATTTCAGCATTTCATTCAAGGGCAGAATGCTTAGAAATAACCTAGAAAAGTGGCACTTACCTCACCATGGACTTCATGAAGAATTTTCATTAGGTTTCTTGCAATATATGATGGGAAACTAGGATTGCATACACAATTAAGTATATTTTCCAAAGCTTCCAAGAGCTTCTTCTGGGATTTCTGTTTTGGTTGTGTCTCAAGCTCCTCAAATAGAGTTTCCATAATCTGGTTCATTATAAAGTGAAAATAAAGTTCTTTCCCTGTAATAAATATGCCTTATCTTTTCAAGATAATGCACTCTAGATACAGGCAAAATTCTTCATCTGTATGTAAACCACGAGTTAATACCTCTCATTTGACTGATATTCTCAATTCTCTGCATGGAATAAATCACTTAAGTGTTTTCATAGTTCTTTATAAAATACATTAAAACCATCTATTCTGTAGTGTACAAAGACAATGAACATTCCCAGTGAATTTCAAGCTCACAGCAGCAGTAAACACTTGTAGTAATTTAAAATTTAATAGCAAAAATACCTGTGTTACATATGCAGGGTCAGATATGATCTCTTCTGTCTTTTGCTCGAAATGCTGAAGAACAGGATGAAACAAAGACTCCCTTACCCCTCTCAAGGAATGGATGCAGTGCAAAGCAGCCCTTCGAACTTCACTCACAGGACTACCCAAGTTAATTAGCAAAGATATCAGCACTGCAAAAAGAGAAAGGGGTAAAAAGAGCAAAATAAAGTGAGTGGTCAGAATTTTATTGTATCATAGAATCAGAGAATGACTGAGGTTGGAAGAGACTTCAGAGATCACCCAGTTCCAAATCCCCTGCCATGGGCAGGGGCACATCTCACCAGACCAGGTTGCCCACTGCCCCATCCAACTCAGCCTTGAACACTTCCAGGGATGGAGCAGCCACAGCTTCCCTGGGCAACCTGTTCTAGTGCCTCAGCACTCTCACAGGGAGGAATTTCTTCCCAAGATCTAACCTAAATCTGTCCTCTTTCAGCTTGAAACCATCTTCCTTGTCCTATCACTACAGTCCCTTGTGAAAAGTCCCTCCTCAGCATTCCTGTAGCTCCTTTCAGGTACTGGAAGGCTGCTGCAGCAGGGTCCACCTAGAGCCTTCTCCTCTCAATACTGAACAGCCCCAATTCCTCTAGCCTGTCAAATTTGTCGATGAAGTGGCACCAACATTACTCTGCAATCAAAACATCATGTCTTTTCATTATAAACATGAATCTTACAGATCAATGTCTCTGAACTTCATCACAGTCCTTACATTTATGTTAAGAGTTCATATATGCATGTGGCTTGTGACTGCCACATGCCTATACTGCACAGAAGGGAAGGGAGTGTAAGTGGACTTCGTCAGCATAGGAGCATCTTTAACTCTTCTAAGATTAAAATATAAGCGGTTTCACCTACTCCCAAGCTTAGGCTAGTAAACACAGCAGTGCCCCAACACGAAACTCTTCATGGTGTAACATATAGTAAAATTGCACAGAATTAAAAAATACTCTGATTAAGTTTGAAGATGAAAGAGAGAGAGCTTTTTTCTTTACCTGGAGACGATGGCAACAGCAGCTGTTTCTTTTTGGGGTTTGTCTGTGATTCCAGCAGTGCGTAGCCAATATACAGAGCTTGAGTCTGTAGCATTGCACTGACTTCATAGTTCAGATGATTGGTAAGGTTATAACTGTAAGTCCATATAATTGAAAGGAATTTGAAGAGAACCTCTGAATCTTTCAGATGTATCTTAACAAAAAGAGAAACACAATTACTTAATAACTTTATTTGGCAAGCTACGGCTCACAACATCTGATAAAACACCCAAAGCAGGGAGAGCAGAAAATGAGAACTGAAGAGAAAAAAACAGTGTCTTTTGGGAAATAAAATTTGTTTAGTAAATGTTTTTGGCTATCAGTGTGTAAGTCCAGATATTGCTTAACAGCTGAATTATTTAATTTAAACAGATAACTTCTGGTCTACAGGTACATAAACACAAAGGATGTTTTAGCAATTGTAACAGACTGAGAACACATCCATAGAAACATCTGCACAATTGGTCAACTGTGCAAGAAATGCACGTGAAGAACGTTTAAGTAATGTCTGACTTTTTGACCAATTGCACAAAGTCTCTAAATTAGCATCTCAGAAGAGCTGGGCATCCAGTTTCCTCACTGGGCACAGCTTTCTGTGCTCAATAGTCACTATAAACTCCATTCTTACAATTGGTTCTGGATTTGCTGTATGAATGCAAAAATACCTTGAGGAAGAGATTCATCAATGCTCTGTACTGAACAGCATTGCTTCCCTCACTAGCTCCACAAACAAGTAGGTCAAACAGCCCCAAAAGGAGGTGCAGGTAGTGTTTGCTGTTTTCATTCAGAGATTCAGGATTCCACCACGTTTCCTCTAAAACAATAAAGGTTAGACATAAAACTAGGTTATAAATGAGCATCATCAGAGATGAAGAGAAAACAGATAACTCCACTTAAAGAAAACAAAAAATTTGACTGATTTAATGTTTACAAGCAAGTAATCTACAGATCTCAGTATCACCAAAGCAGAATGTTAGGGAAGCATCCAACAACTTCTGAAGACAAAAAATTTAACCTTCCTTCGTCCTTGATATACAAGTCAGTCAGAATGTTAACACTCACCTTTTGCAAAGGACAGAGGAGGTTTTAGTTCATTAATGAAGTTTTTCAGTAAGAGCAGGAACATAGCTGACTCCTCTGCATAAGCAGCCTGATCACTATTGAGCTTTTCTATATATGCAGTTAACAAGTCCTCAGATACCAGAGTATCCTCTGTTATCTCAACAGACCAGTTGAGGGGAATGTCCTGTGAATGAAAGTTTATTTCAATATATACTGTCACTATGTAATGCATCAGGAGAAGAAATTCAGCACTAACACAGCAACCTTTGATTTCCAACCTCAAAAAAGGTATCCTTCCAAAAGGATGACTAGAGAAATGAGAACAAGCTGACCACAAGCACTTCCAGCGATGGAGAATCCACCTCTCTGAGAAACCTATTCCAGTGTCTCATTGCCCTTCTTCCTTATAACCAAATCAAATTTAGTGTCTTTTAGTTTAAAACAAATGGCCTTTACCCTATCACTACAGGCTCTGGTAAAAAAATTCTTTCCATGTATTTTATACACTCCCTGTAAGTATGGAAAGGCTACAATAAGGTCTCCATGGAGTCTTCTCTTCTCTCAGCCTGTCCTCATAGCTGATGAGCTCCACCCCTCTGGCTACTTTCACAGGCCTCCTCTGAAACCACTCCTAGCACAAGCTCTTCTTCAGACTCATGCATTTCTCTCTTTTCCTTATTCAACAAGCCAGCAAAACCTTTACTCATTAACTAAAACCCAAGACATTCCTAAGCCAGTGACACAAGGCAGCTGGCAGAAATGCTCCAAGCTTGGTGCCACGCCCACAGCACTGAACCATGCTAGTCTAAAGCTCTGGTGGTCTTGGCTTTTTAATGCAGACTCACTGGAGTGGTAAAATATAAGGGTAATTGTTAATGCTGGCTCCTAGTGCTGCTGCCAAGTGTGTGGTTTTGCTCTGAAAAGAAACAACGGTGAAATTTTCAGTCCTTCTCAAGGTTTCTGAACTTGTTGTTCTTCAATAAAGTATTTCTCCATTAGAGAGATAATTCCCTCTCCAGATTCTTTACATCTTACCTCTGCAGAATCACGGTCTCTGAGATTTTTGATTTTTTTATCCAAGAAATGAAAGACTCTAATAGCCACTGGAAAATAACTCTCCTTCATCTGTATATTGTAGCAACACTGAACAAGCACTGAACTGATTATCTGAGCAGTTACTTTCTGTCTCACACTGTTAGATTCCGTTTCAGCCATGCGTATTAGATCATCAACCTTAGAAAAGGGAATAGAGGAAACACAACAACAAAAAGGTCTGTAAGACAGTGGAATTTCACCATTTGAAATCTCTGTTACCTGCTATCATTGGGAACAAATACCTGTCTGCTGTAATGGCTCTCTCTGCAACCTGGGAACACACAACCATTTTCTATGAACTAATCACTGGTATATTTGCTTATCTTCTAGATTCTTTTTTCAGGGAATGAAGAGCTCCCGCGATTTAGTTAACTAATCATTTACCCAAACAGTTAATAGCTTTGCTTCTTTTCTTCCGAATATTAGGAAGGAAATCTGTTTTTTGTATCTGTGTTTGCTACTCAATATACATAAACCTGACTAGCTCCTTGATGACATCACACTAATTCAAAGATCACAAAGTCTGATCTCTTAAGGTTAGACTGACATGCTACACATACCATTTGCAATAGTAGGGAAGGGTCCCCTGAAGTCATGTTTTCAGAAAATAGCAGAATCATTCTCTTGCAGGCCACTCCAATCAACTCTGCAGAATTGGTGGATGTAATTGCTTCTTCAAGAGCTATTCCGAGGGGAAAAAATAATCAACACAGAATTGGAAAAGACCTTCAAGATCATTAGGTCAAACCATTAGCCCAAGGCTACCTCTACATTGTGTCCTTAAGCTCCAGATCTACACAACTTCTAAACACGGTCAGGGATGGCGATTCAACCCCTTCCCTGGGCAGCCTGTTCCAAGTCCTGATGACTTTTTCAGTGAAGAATTTTTGCCTCATGTCCAACCTAAACTTCTCCTGGTGCTATTTCAGGCCATTTCCTCTGGTTTTATCCCTTGTTACTTGTGAGAGAGACCAACCTTCACCTCTTTACAACCTCCTGTATACAAATCACATGTTAAAACATTGGTTGCTCACTAATAAACAGTCAGTTACACAGCAGACAATGTCTTTATCCTTTTAAAGATGTTTTTTTAAGACCTCCCTACACACTCACAGCAGGACAGCTTGCTAATGTCTCCTACAATAAGCGTCTAGATTCAACATGTGCAACATCCTTAAACTGTCACAAGTTTTACCAAATTAGTTACAACTAATGCTTTACCTTCTGGCCAACCTTTCAGTAAAGGGTGTAAGGAGCAGAGATCACATTCTGACAGGCAAACAGCCATTTTCCAGTCTGAAGACTTTGAATTCTCATTAGTTATTACCATGAAAGGCAACAACTGCATTACTACTTCATCCAGAAGTTCTTTCTTTCCTTTCAAAATCTCTTCTGAGGCTAAAATTTTTACAGCTCGCTCCAGAACCTTGTACCTGAAAGAGAACAAGTCATGTTCAAAACCTACTGCTCAGTCATAACAACAACCTTTGAAAAACTCAATCTTTGAGTTTTTTCCTCCATTTTCCATGGTTATCTGCATCCAAACAGCAATGAGAACAACAGGAAAAAATAAAAGGAATTAATGGGAAACAGTAGGCAAATAAACATTTATCTTGTAACTCTGCACAGAGAAGAGCAAAACAAAAACTATTTGAAGATTTAGAAGTATTCTTTAGGAGTTACTTCTAAAAATTTAATTTACTCGAAAAGAATACAGACTGGAAAAAAGCACAAACATACCATTTCCCATCCTTTAAAAGATCAGCTCTCTGGAAGATGTTCAAAAGACTTAATACTAGAATTTCTGGATTGACTTGTTTCCGAAAAATCTGAAAATTAATTGAGAAGAAATTAAAGTACAATAAAATATAAATTACTTGCATCATAATAGAATATGTATCTGCTACACCAAGTGGAAAAAGTGATCAAACATCACCGACAGCATTCCTACTAATGACCATAAGCTATTGGAGTGGGTCCAGAGGTGGGCATGGAGATGATCAGAGGATGGGAAACCTACAAGGTCAGGCTGAAAGGGTTGGGGTTGTTCAGCCTAGAGAAAAAAAGGATCCAAGGAGACCTTATTGTGGCCTTCTAATACCTGAAGTGGGCTACAGGAAAGCTGGAGATGGACTTTTTGCAGAGTTTTGAAGTGACACATGAGGGCTAATGGCTTTAAACTGAAAGAAGGGAGATTTAGATTAGATGTATGGAGGAAGTTCTTCACTGTGAGGGTGGTGAGACACTGGAACAGGATGCCCATGGAGGTGTTCAAGGCCACTTTGGACAGGGCTCTGGGCAACCTGATCATGGTGATCATGGCAGGGTGCTGGATGATCCCTTCCAACCCAAACTATTCTATGATTTTATGTAATAAAAATACTATCAAAGCAGACACAAGTTATAAGGCAGCTCTCTTTGCCATCTTGATACAGTAAAGTATGGAGAGTTCACTGAATGCAGAAACATTTGGTAAAATGAAATGAACTTTCATTATAAAGTTCTTTTTGCTTCACACAGCAAGTGTCTGACAAAAATAACAGGCATATTAACCAAATATATTAAAGTTTAAAGAAGGACTCATGGCTTCTATTCCTATATTTTAGAGACTGATAATGAATGAACCTACAAGACCAGTTATACTACTGCTAATAATATTCTCCACAACTATGAGCAGAAGCATTAAAGACAGACTGTTACTCTAGCTGGAAACAATCAGCACAATGCATCCTGGAATCCCATCCAGTAAACTGAGATGGAGTTTAGGACTTTGTCACTGTCAGCTGAACAACTGACTCTCATTTGGAAAAAATCAACTGCAGCAACTTCCCACTAGCATCTTGGCTCATCCCCAAACCATTTTCCATCCAAAAGACAGATAGAGTAACTTGTGTTTTTACTGAAAACTGTTCAGGATAAGCAGGAGGCACAGTTTAAATAATAATCATGGATTAAAATCTAGTGTAGTAGCTAAATAAAAAAATGTCAGTAAGTACAAACACTTTATGAACAACTGGGAAGCAGAAATTTGGGAGGTAATTCTACTTTTCAAACAAGTATCTTCTCTGTAACGGCACTTTCTCAAGTTAACAGCGTATTTTTGCTGACAGTATCTGCTCCTGGAAGTGATAATGCTTGCTATTTAGTAACTACTAAGGGATGGAATGCAGAAAGGCTCTTGCTTACACGTAATCCTACAGAAACCAAGGTCACTGCTGAATCTTGAGTGCCACGCTGAAGTGCTGTGAAGTAAAAGGTTGGACCTGCAGGAAGGAGGGACATGACAGGGAACCCTACATTGACCAATAACGTGTTCCATTTCATATACTCCTGTTTTGTATAAAGCTGAGGTTAAGCCTCTTGGTCAGTGGCTGTTCTGCCTTCAATCCCAATCTGCAACAACATTCCAGACACATATTCAAGATCTAAATCTCATCTGACATATCCTGATCTTGTTGGAAACAACCCTGCTCATTGCATGGGGGCCTGGACTAGATCACCTCTGAGGGTCCCTTCCAACCCAAAGCATTCTGTGGTATCAAAAGAGACACACTTACCTCTAAAGAATTGAGAGCAGACATTACAACATCTCTGTTATCATCCTTGAGACGGCTAAAAATTGCTTCTTCTATGAAAGAGTGCTCAAAGCCTTCCTGAGGAAATAAAGGGAAAAAAAGAGCTAAAGGAAAACTACTGCCAGCACAATTTACAGGATTTAATAAAATATCTGAATGCTAGCACAAGAAAAGCAGTAACGTGTCTAAATTAAACCTCACAGGCAGACTACAAAAAAAAGAAAACCAGAAGCATCCATTAAGTTGGAATTAATCTTAGGCTACAAGCACATTAATAAACAAGAACTTCATCCAGACTACAGAATACAACAAAACGAGGATAGAAGCCTCCTGAAAACACCATGAAAAACAGTGAGGATACCATATCAATAATTTAATGTGGCTCTCATCTTCAACCGCTATGCCTGACAGACAACTTTTTGAAGACTTTATGTTAAGTCAGTTCTGTAAATGAGCGATTCAGAATACAAACCTTTGATGTTTCAATGATATCTTTCAAATGCTGAAGAGCCAGGACCCGCACAGCTGGCTGAGGATGATTCAAACCAAGTAGAAGGGAGGTATCAGAGTCTTCCAGAAACTGAAATAAAGATTTTAGAGTGACTCACAGTACATTAAAAATACTTGAAGTATATAGATGGGTAATGAAGGAACTCAACAATTTCCTGTGCCAGAAGCAAGCCTTTATAATTCAGACCCAAGAAGTATTAGTGTCAGAGTAATCATGTTCCGTTTCAGATTTGGTCTTCTTCGCTTTGGCAGAGAGTTTTTGGAATATAGTTTGAAAGTACAGTAAGGTACTGATACCTTTCTGTCCTACAAAAGCTTATCTAAGGATTCTGAGAAAGCTCTGAGTGACAATGCCAGTGTGACAGAGCACAGACAGAACCTGTTAAAAGGCATCCTGCCAGTACAACTGCGTGCACTTATCTCACAAACCCTAAGTGCTAGAAGAGTCATTTGCCTTTGTCCCGCATGCCTTGTTTTTCTATTAATCCACTTGTTCCCCAGTCACAGAACCCGGGCATTCATGAACGTGAAGCACTTCTTCATGCAATTCATCATTCTTCTCTAAGTGCTTTCAGTCATTAGATCAACAACCATAATACTAACCATCTCTTCATAATAAATGCCTTGCGCAGATCTCTGGCACTCATGGTTACTCTGTGTAAGGCTGAGTTTCAATTGCTCTTCAGAAATGGCACAGAAGAACCCTGCAGTCCCTCTATTCTGCCATGTTAACTCACTACACACCTTCATAAAATCAATATGGCAAATAGGACCAAGCCACCTTCTCTCAGTAATCATGACAGAAAGACTTTTTACAAAGGGGCTCTAGTGATAGGACAAGGGGGGATGGTGTCCATCTACAGGAGGGGAGATTTAGATTACATCTTGGGAAGAAATTCCTCCCTGTGAGGGTGGTGAGGCACTGGAACAGGCTGCCCAGGGAGGCTGTGACTGCTCCATCACTGGAAGTGTTCAAGGCCAGGCTGGATGTGGCTCTAGGTAACCTGGTCTGGACAGAGGTGTCCCAGACAATGGCAGGGGTATTGCAATTAGACAGTCTCAGAGGTTTCTTCCAACCTAAACCATTCTGTGACTCTTGTGAAGTTCTTTGTCATCTTTCTAAAAGACACTACCTTTAAATAAGACAAGGCCTTGCTNATTTCTAAAAACAAGACACCTCTGACACTATCTTTAAATAAGACAAGGCCTTGCTGGTCACCACCACGTTGTCACTATTGGCTGCTACAGTACATGCAGTGGCCACATTCACAGGTGGAAGAACTGTAGAAATTTTAACCATGACAAAAACCTCACACTCATGACCATTCATGCTATATATGAACCAAAAAGAGCTGACATATTTTGATTTTACCATAGTTTTCATTAACCCCAAAACCATTTAAGTAAGCTGTGTTTGAGGGTTTTTTTTTGTGGGAACAGGAGAGATTTCATTTAGAAAGGGAAAGCAGCACTTTGACTAATATCAGCTTACTAACAGTATATCTGGGTAAGAGCTGAGATCATGAACTCAACTTTTACCTACCTTGTACTTGCCACAGCTTAATGAAAGAGAAATAAACTGGTGGAAAAGATTTTGGTCAACCTCATCTCTGCAATCTTCTAGATGCTTCTCCAACACAGCATCTAAGGCTTTAGGATACCTGCCAAGAGTCAAAACCCCCTTGTTTTCCACACAGCATTACAGACGAATACAAATTTACCACAGAAATACAAGGAAGTTTAGTGCACATGCGCTCATCTGAACCAGCTATTTTAAACAGCAAAAGCAATCGATCATTATTGTGGATGTCACTGGAAAATGGGACTTACTTTCTCTCAAGAAGTCTGATAAAAGGAAGCAGCTTTTGTTTGAGCGTATCCATTTTGGTGAGATCGGATTCAAACTCAGTACCACAGGAGATAAACTCTTCAAGCAACGTGCTGGAATTACGAAGAGAAGAAAAGCTGCCACTTTTGGGATAGAACGGTTTTCATTCATGTTATAGAACAGACTGCTGAAAAGATTTTGATTAATAGTCATTACTTATTGCAAGAACAGATCTGTTCTTGGTCTAGAGTTTCACTCTGCCCCACAGGTTCTAAAATTTAGGCTCTTCTGAATTAGCGTATGTTTCAGTCTCAAAAATCCAGGTTTGCAGCTAACTGATGAACCTCAGAAAAACATGCTCACACAGTGCTAATGCCATTATCAGGAATTAGTTGTTATTAAACCAGAAATTACTGTAGTACCACAGTACTCACGAAGCTAACAGGTGATCTAAATCCCTTTCCAGTGGTATACTCTGAAGAATAGCTTCAAGACACGTGACGTAAATCTGATTCTGTGTCTCCTCAGGTTCTTCTTGCTCCTCTGAGAACAATGCAGAATCACAAAAGATGAAGAATAGTTAATAGTTAGAGAGCAGCCCTCTCACTCTGATCAGTTAGCAACTCATGAATCAAACACTTCCAAGACCACAATGTTTGTTGATAAGCAGCACTCTGGGAGCTACCAGAGATGCATCATACCAACATTATTTATTTCTACCAAAAAATTCAGGTATGCTTTGGAATGTTTCAGACTTGCTACCACAATCTGTGCCAGCAGCTCACTTCAGCATTCCCTGGTGTGAATCTGGACCTTTGCAAAGAGCTAGCTTTCACAACCACAATTTGGCAGTTACAAGTCCATGGTGCAAACAGATTTACTAGTACAGACAACTGCTACTACTGCATGTCAGTCCTAGACTGTTTGTAACCACATTTAATCAAGTAAACAAAGATCTCCACTACTTAAACTACATGTAGTGTACATTTAATCTACCTAAAAATGACTTTGAAGTGCTACAATACATCTGTAAGTCAGAAATTTCATACATCTAAACAAATTACTGCAGATGCTAAATATCAGCATGTAAATCAAAGTGACAGAGCTATAACAATGCCTAAAATAGACTCCTCTGCAGGGGCTGGAAAAGTAAAAATCAATTAAAATTACACAGCTGTGACACTGACCACGACCCTCTGTCCTTAATACTCAATGAAATGACGATAACTTACCCATATCACTTTTTGTGATGTTGCAAACAAGGTGAGGCAACAGGTAACGCAGTAAAGGAGAGATATCATAGCCCACTGAAAGGTCTTGCAAAACTGTCACAAGGTCTGGGGTTTTGCACAGGTAGTTAAATGGCCTGCACAACAAAATGGGGAATAAAAAAACCCACCATATTACGCATGATCATCTGGGTTACCAACATACTGAAACCAGGCAGACTTCCTAATAATCCCATTTTCAGCACTTCCTTATTGCCAGGGGTTTGTTGGTGCACGAATAGCTCAATGACAGGAGAGCCTCAAAGAGAATAGAAGAGAGTAAGAATCCTGCTTACAGAAAGTTTATCTCATCTCCTTTTACACCCATCTGGCTGGATGCTACACAATGCATCAAGCATGCCTCTCCTTACTTCTTCACACCTTAGCTTTTCCCCATTTCTCTCTCCTATGACTGCACTCAAGTATCTGCAAGATATGTACAGGAAAGTTGGAGAAGGACTCCAGCTATAGGGCAAGGGGGAGCGAAGCACTCAAACAGGTTGCCCAGGGAAGCTGTAGCTGCTCCATCCCTGGAAGTGTTCAAGGTCAGGTTGGATGGGACTCTGGGCAACCTGGTCTGATGAGAGGTGTGCCTGCCCATGGCAGGGTATTTATAATTAGATGTGCTCCAAGATGCCTTTCAACATAAAACACTCTATGAAATCTTTGAATTAAGCTGAAGAAAATTCTGAACCCTTTAAATGACAACTGCCAAACCTTCTGACAGGACAGTATCCCTTTAATGAGCATGATTAAAAAAAAATCCAACTATGAAAGTGCAGTCTCAGCTTTTATAGATGGAGAAACCTCAACTGATGTAGACTTACTTTTTCCCAAGTTTGTCCCCTTTCTGAGTTTGTAGAAGCAGGTTCAAGCATGCCACTCCATCTCTGACTAATGAGGGCACTTTAGGTAATGTCTTGCTTATGTGTAACATCAAGGAATGCACCAAGGAAGGCTCCACTGTCACTTTTACAGTCATCTGGCAGATGATCATGTACGTCGCAGCTTTGTAGTCCTGTACAGAGGATTTCAAACCCTAGAAGAAGAGATAAAGGTGAATCTTAATGCACACATATTAAAAACAACATACATTAACATAATTTTAACTCCGACATCCATGGAATCACAATACCTTCGCTTTTTAAGGGATCTATAAAAACTCATCTCTCAAGAAGAAAAGGGTATCATGCAAGGTGCACACATAACAGAAGACATTCATTAACGGATGCTCCCACTTCATCACAAGTGTAGGAAGGAATACAAAGCTTACTGTACCTTTTGGATGTAAGGGAGAAGCATAGAGACTATAGTGTCTGTTATCTTCTCCACAGCTCCGAGAGCTGATACAATGGTAGAGGCATAAAACACAAGAAGAACTCTCAGTTGAGATGAGTTGCCAGGGCACTCTGAAAAGACCTGCAGCATGTAAAAATCAGTTGTTGATACATCAGGAAAAGTGGAAATGCACATATAGCTTACCCTCAAAAAAGCAAAATGCAGTAATTTCAACATGCAGGATCTACCAACTCCTGCTGGCACACCATACATCATCTCCTCCTCCTAGCAGTAACACTTGCAGAGGGTCATACTAATTTTAACCCTTGCCAGCAGTTAATATTAAGTTATTGTTAATATTTGACAATGTCTAAAATGCCCATGCCAATCCCCACAAGACACCTAAATTCAAAGCACAGTTTCAAACAAACAGCATGAATGATTTGATAACAGAAGTGATGACAACGAAGTAGTTTGAAGCAATACATTATCTTTAAGTAATAAAATACTACCAAATCGTTTTGTCACGGCTCACTGATTCTCAGCCACTTCCTTACAAGAATTTCTCCTATGTCAACTATACAAACAATAAGAAATTTTCATATTGTTTAGTAAGATTGCCCATTTTACTGTTTGGTATGTCATTCCAAATACCAGTAAAAAGTATAGGAAGATGGGGAACACCAAGTGACAACAATGCTCTAGAAGAAACAACCTTCACAGATTTTGCCACCAGCCTGCAGATGAAATCCATGAAGTCCAGGTCTTTGTAGCAGTGTGTAATCACAGTGCCTCTTGCCAGTGGGACTCCAGGTTTCTTTACATGGTGAAAAAACCAAAGTTAGAATACTCAGAGGTGAAGTACTCAAAGGAAAAAATAATGAAATATCTAAATTAATCCTAACCATCAGTTACAATACTTTAAATTGAAGTAATGAGAACCCACACACCTCTCTGGGTTTTTTTGCATTTACATTAAGACAGATGATATTATATTAAAAAAAACACAAGGTAACTGACTTCCTAGCAGTAGCAAATATTTGCACCTTAAGAGCATATTTTAACTTTGCCAAAACAAATAATTGTAATCCAAACATTTTATAATTAACTCTATATTTGGACTTTATACTAACTTTATCTTTAAAGACAGCAGAAACAACAGGTGGGCATCCAGGCGGCATCCCTGCAATTGAATTTTTAGTACAGTTCTACTAACCACATGAACAGATGGACCACATTCATAAACCTACTAATGGACTGAAGATATATTATCAATAAAGTCCCCCACGTTTCTCCCAGCTTGCATCTGTCACACACTTTACCCTTATTGGATCCATCCAGTGCCACTTATGAGTTGGGCTTCTTATATCTATAAGTTGAATAACTCTCACAAATAGGTTGGTCTCATGATATGGTAGAACACAACCAATCAAACTATCTTGATTGTAGAGATGGATATGAAATCTAAAGCAAAAGCATATGAACACAGTTAAAAATTATCTGGAAGTCCAAAAAAAAACCCAGATCCATCCACATTGTTCTTGGAACATCTGGTTCAAGCAAGACAAGAGATGATTTTCATACTGACAATCCACTCCTAAAAGCATATTACATTACTATATCCCTAGATCTAGACGGTGGTTAGCAATTTACAATTTAATGAAAGCCAGGCAGGAAAATAATTGTTTTTATATAAAGTACCACAACAAATAAAAATTTGCACTGAAATTTATCAGAAGACAACAATCTGTTCTGCAGAGAACATCTGGCCCATAAAGAGTCCAAATAGATACTTTATAACATTTTAATTTGTGTTTTCAGGACACAAAAGGACATCAAAATCAATCAAAAATATGTCATTTCTAGTAGCCCTATCTATTGACACGTGGGATATCCAGTCAATTACCTGTGAATCAGCCATTCAAGGCACTTCTGGGCTGGCTTAAGCATAAAGTAAGGAGATAGGTGAATCAGGAACAATGAGATATTCTTATTCAGCTGCTGATTTACTGCTTTAGACTGAACACTGCGTTCTAGACCTTTTGATGTAGAACTGAACAAGCTGGACTGGAACACTTCAAAGGAAGGATCAATCCCCATCAGCTCCTCTAAGCCAGTGCATCCTGTAGAAAAAAACAGAAGAATGCTTTCAACACAACAGTTCTATTCACTACCCCTTCCAACCAAAATTATTCAGTGATTTTACACAGATGAAAAAATCAAAGGTACCTCTTTGAGTAAATTAAAATACAATATTGTATGAACACCACTGGAGAGCCACTGGAATTATTCCTGTATTTTACACAAGCTTGCAAATACTAATGGCTAAGCACAAAGCAGACAACTTCAGCTGAACTAAAGACCATAGACAACTGGGCAAACTGTAGAAGAAATAAATTATTTGGCCCACGTAATCACAAATGCTTCTCCCACATCACAGTATTTGTGTGTTTGTGGCTATAATGTTATCTAAATGTATGTATGTTTGTAGAAATCACAGAATTCAGGCTGTAACAGACCTCAGCAGATCTCCAGGCCAAGGATCTGATCAAAACAGTATTAGTCCTGACATGAGAGCAGTTGCTCAGGGCATTATCCAGTTGGGGTTTTCAAAGAGATGAGGAAGCACAACCTCAGTGAAGAACTAATTTAACTGTTTGACTGTCCTTGTCATGGAAAAGTGTTTCCTTATGTCCAGTCTGAACCTCTGCTGTTTCAACTTATGTCTATTGTCTCCTATCCTCCTGCCATGAAATCCTCTGACAGCCAGATTTGGAAACTCCTCTTATATTACAGAATCACAGCATCACAGTACCGTTTTGATAGGAAGAGACCTGTAAGATCATCAAGTCCAACCATTGATCCAGCACTGCCAGGTCATCCCTAAACCATGTCCCTCAGCACCAACTCCAAATGGCATTTAAATCCCTCCGAGGCCGGTAGCTCCATCACTGCCCAGGACAGCCTGTTCCAATGTCTGATGACCTTTTTGGTGAAAAAATTGTTCCTAACATCCAGCTTAAACCTTCCCTAAGGCAGCCTGCAGCCATTTCCTCTGGTACTACCTCTTGCCACGAGGGAGATGAGGCTGAGCCCCTCGTCGCTCCAACCTCCTGATAGGTATCTACCTGATAGAAGCTTACGGATATGGTTTAGCGTTGGCCTTGGGACGGCTGCGGTAATGGGTTGAACTCGATGATCTTAAAGGTCTTTTCCAACCTGAACAACTCCATGATTCGCTGATTCTAACTCTTCCCCATCACCTCACCCTTCACATGCCCAGAAATGTGCTTCAACGGGAGCCGCTCCATCACCTCCCCATGGGCTCGAGGGATGCTGCAGGCTCTTAAATTAACATTTTCGAGTGCTCTGTGCTTATGAGTTTGATCACAGACCGAACAGCCCCCCTCCCTCTCTCCTTCCCTCCCCCTCCACTCACCGATAGCGAAGAACGTGTCCCTGTCGATGGCCGCCGCCTCCCGCGCGCTGAAGAGCAGCGATGCGGCCTCGCTGCGGGACAGGAGGCTTGGGTCGGTCTGGGGCAGCGACAGCCGCTTCAGCTGCTCCGCTAGAGACGTCATGGCCGCGGTACCAGCTCAGCGGCTGCTAACGGCACTGATCCACTAGCCCTCGCACCGACCCACGTGTGAGCGGAACCCGGAAGCAGCGGGCGGAAAGGGTGGAGCGGGAAGCGCCCGTCGCGACCTGTTCGTCCCTTCCCCCCCAGCCCGCCTCCCCCCAACTCGGGAGTGGTGGTGCGAGACCTCTGCTGGACCTCCTGTCACAGATAGGACGGGGGGAAATGGGCTCAAGTGGCAGCAGGGGAGGTTTAGGTTGGACACAAGGAGAAATTTCTTTGTGGAAAGGGTCATCAGGCCTAGGAAAGGCTGCCCAGGCAGGGGGTGAATCGCCATCCCTAGGTGTGTTGAAAAGTCATGTAGATCTGGAGGGTAGGGACAGGGTTTAATGGTGGCCTTGGGACAGTTGGGTTAGTGGTTGGACTCCATAGTCTTGCGGGTCTTCTCCAACCTGAACGATTCTGTAATTCTTGGAAGCTGCTGTGTTGTGTATAGGCTGGATCACAGCTGCAGAACCACACTGGTGGGGTGGGAAGAGACCGGGCCGTAGAGCAGGGCCTCCGGCAAGGTCCTCAGAGCTTTGTCTTGGAGTATCTCAATAATGCTGGTAAATATGGGGCAAGTGTCAGGAGGGTGGAACCAGGCTCTTGATGGTCTCCAGCAATAGGACAAGGGACACAAACACAGGAGGTTCTATCTAGCAAAAGGAAAAACTGCTTTGGTGGTGACAGAGCCCTGGCACAGGCTGCCCAGAATGCTTGTGGAGTCTTCTGCTCTGGAGCCATTCCAGACCCACCTGGATGTGTTCCCGTGGGTCTGCTCTAGGGAATCCTGCTCCAGCAGGGTGTTTGGACAAGCTGGTTTCCAGAGATCACTTCCAACCCCACCAGCCTCTGATTCTATGATCTCCAAGACCGGAAATTCAGCAACTTCACTAAGAAGGTTGGTTCATCCAAGTTTGGTTACCCTCAGGTTAAAAAGATTGTTAAAAATCAAACTGATCTGCCACCAGTTTGCATGCAGAGTTGCAGAGTTCTTCACCTGGAGGTCCATGTACAAAGCCAGAAAGAGAACGTGGCTTGACAAAACGAGGAGAAAAAAAAAACAAAGCAGAAATAAAACTGATTTCAGTTGGTGTCAGCAGATGGGCAGAATGATGCCAAATATCACAATTCCACACCAGACCTGTGAAATTATTTCCATATTACGATGAGAAGCTGCACAGCTGTGTCAGAAATAACACATTTGTCCCTGTTTTGACTGTCATTTTGGTTTCAAGAGAAACATCAAGAGCTGATAAAAGTTCAGAGCTGCAGAGAATTTATTAAATGCTTAATTTTTAAGATGTATCCACCAATTTAAAAAAGAGTCTTTGCTTAAGTCAAACATTTGTAGGACTGTAGCAGACAAATTTATTGCACTTTTAAAAATTCCCTGTGGCCTCCCTCTATCCTTTTCCTTACAGCTTCTCAGTTTGTCTTTCTGGTTACTGAAATGATGAACCACATTACTAAAAAAAATTGCCTGATTTTCTTTTTTTAGCAACAGCTTTCAGTCCTTTGCAGAGTCTGCATATTTGTGGGTTTGGAATGTTTAGAAATGGAAATGTGGGTATTTGTGCAGGTTTCAGCTGTGTTAAAATGAAGATAAATATGTAAAATAAGAGGGTAAAGACTTGTTTTCCCTCTCAACCCTTCCTCTCCTGAAGGCTTCATCTTTTCGCTTCTAACTTCGCTTACGTTAGTGAAACTAAGGAGTGGTTCTGTTGGGGTCAGTGGAGTTAGGTGCGTGCGCAGCTAGTGTAACTGGAGGCAGAAACACTCAAGCGTAATTTGATGGTGGTTAAGGCTGCAGAGAATTGCAGTTCTGAGGGAATTGCTGGAACAGGATTGAAGGGAGAGTAATTCTTTGTTCAGCTGCAGGGCTGGAAGAAGCTTTTTGCTAGGCAATATGCCAGGCATTATCTTCTACTGATCACTCTGGATGGAGTGGTAGGAAGCTATTTTGGGATTTTTACTGTGGTGGGAATCTATTTTGGGGATTTTACTGTGTTAAAGGACTTATGATATGGTGATATAAATTGAGGTCTTTTGGATAGAAACTGTTATGAAGGAAGCTGTTAAATAGACCTTTTGGATGGTAAGAAATTAACCCCGGATAATCAACCAGCTTCAGCAAGGCACAGCCCAGAAAAGGCAGGCAATAGTAGACTTAGATTAAATCATAGGGAGAAATTTCTCCCTGTGTGGGTGATGAGGCACTGGAACAGATTGCCCAGGGAGGTTGTGGCTGTTCCATCCCTGGAAGCATTCAAGGCCAGGTTGGATGGGGCTCAGGGCAACATGGTCTGGAGTGAGAAGTGTCTCTGCCCATAGATGATCTCTGAGGTCACTTCCAACCTAAACCATTCTAGAAGTCTGTTTATATCCACTTGAGGTAGGTCTAGTTTGTCCCAAATCTATGGAAGACAAATAGAGATGGTGAAAAACAAAGAAAAAAACCCCAGCCCTTTCAATGCTGATCTGCTTGAATTGCCTCTTTTATTTGGGTTTTATTTATGGTGTAAAAAGAAACAAGAAAATTGATTTTTAATGGCCACATGATTGTTGCAATGCAAACTAGGAAAATGTATCTCCTGCTCACTGTAATTGTGATAGTCCTTTGTCATGATTTGATATTTATTCAGCTGGGAAATACAGTCCTGAGACAGCCATTGAGAGATTGGGTGTCAGAAATCTACTGTGTGGTAGTGTGAGTCCCATGGTTTAATGCACTGGGAGAACTCAGGGATCAGAGTGCAGCATCATGCCTGTTATGGGAGTGGATACAGAATCACAGAATGTTAGGAGTTGGAAGAGACCACTGAAGATCATCATATCTGCTGAATAAGGGATTTGAACTACAATAAGGTTTACATGGTTAACACCTGAAAGCATTATGATTCACATTCAGAACCAGAGAGGAGAAAAGATATCTGCTAGCTTTGCTGTTCCATTATATTCAGGTACATATTTTTATTTATCCACTTTTAAATTTATTTTATATATTTTTAGTGAGTCGTGTTTTCCTGTGATACCTAGACCAGTGGCACTGGGAACAACTGAACATTAAAAACATATGTATACATATGTTATATGCATATACATTTTATATATATACATATATATAAAATGCATTTCTGTGATACTCAGTGCAGCTTTAATAAATGTTTGGCTTTTGTTGTTTGTTTTTATTGGGAACTTTTCATGCCATCATGTATCTTAGGAATTCTTGGGGGGAAAATATGTTATTTGTGTTTGATGTAGAAGGTGAGAGCACGCAGCTGAGTTTTACTGATAGGCTCATACTTATTGACTCTGCTGCCTTTCATAAAGCAGTCTTGATGCTGGAAATGTTCTTAGTAACAGCTGGTAAGTCTCACTGCCGTGAGTGTATATCAGTGTTTTCTTCTGTGGTTGCCTTACTATGTGTCATTTTGCAGGTTTTATCTATTCTAGTGACTTCTCTGCAGAGAAAACTCTTGAGAGAGACTTAAGAGTTCCAGTGACATGGATGCAGTTCCTTGGACACACAGAGGGGAAGAAGCTATTTCTGCCCAAGGTTTGACAGGCATGTGGTGTAGTGGGTAGGAAGGCAGCCTGGCCTTCAGTATGTGGTTATAGGGAGTATGTGGGACTAGGAATCAGGCGATTCTGTCATTGATGCTGAAGCACCTCTTTTAAATAAGCCTGGTGGCCAGAGAAACACAGGTCCTGCTGTGATGCTCTCAAATACTGCATAGGAAATGTTACGCTTAAAAGTTTTTCTTGCTTTACCCACCTAGTTTGAAAGACCTGCTGTTTCTTAACAGTATGGTGATATTTGTCCCTTGTTTTAATCTATAGAAGGGGAGCAAAATGTTTTATTGATTCATGTAATGACTCATTTAATCTTTAAAAGGTGCACTCTACCACATAGAGTCATAGGATCATTTAGGTCAGTAGAGACCTTAGAGATCATCTAGTTCCAACCTTTCACTAAATCAGGTTGCCCTTAAACCCCATCCAGCTTCATCTTGAGCATTTCCCGGGATGGAGTAGCTACAGTGTCCCTGGGCAGCCTGTTCCAGTGTCTCATCACTCTCACAGGGAGGAATTTCTTCATAAGATCTAATCTAAAACTCCCCTCTTTTAGCTTGAAACCATCTCCCTTGTGCCATCACTGGAGTCCCTTGTAAAAGTCTCTCTCCAGCTTTTTTGCTTTTGTGTGGATCTACAACAGACAGATGCGAAACGCAGAACATGATGCTCTTTTTTGAGCAGAAGCTGTAGCGGTTACATAACTGTTTCAGCTGCACTGGAAACATTTAGTGCTCTTCTTGATATTTTATATGAAGTGTCTTCCAATTTGGAACTCTCTTATAAGTAATTTAGAATGTATTTATAATTGGTTGTAGAGCAGATATCTTAAAAGAACATCAAGATCATGAGCAAATTAATGGTGGAGTATGCCAGAGTGAATTCCAGGCTGAATTGTAATTCAGCTGCTCTGTGAGTATCCCAGTGCAGACTGATTGCATTGTCACAAATTACTTTGCCTCCAGCAATCCTGCTTTGCTCACTGTGTGGCAGAAGCTTGACAGCATTAGGATTTCTCTTTTTTTATTCAGGGAAGGTCTGGTGCACTCAGCTAAAGCATGATCCCATATATGTAACTTACTAGTTTCAGCTCTTGTCATCACAATATTTCTGCTTGCCTTTGTGTATTCCAGAAATATTCAGCATTTTATTTTCATGTGCTTCCTTAGAGTTTGTAGTGTTGTTATTATTATTGATCTGCAGAACAAAAACTGAGGCACGTGCTCCAAACTGTCTGTAATTGCATTTCCCCGTCTACTGAATTTACCATAGAACATCTTTGTGGTCAGGGTTACCTCTGTAGAAGATATAGTGGATTGCTGAGCCACGGGGAACAAATTAATGTGTCTCAGTCTTCTAGAAGTTAATTTGTAACTGAATAGGCTCCCCTGGAGAAGTCCAGGATATACTTAGGTCTATCTGAACTGCAAAATAGGCTTTTATCACGGGAAAAGAGGCCAGGGGAATATGCGTTCACACTATCTCAGCTAACAAAGGAATTCCACTGTTTGCTATAAATACACATGGAACACTACAACCTATATGGGCAGGCTCACCTTTGTCCTGGTTGCTAACTCTACCTACAGTAAGTATTGCCCACATGCACTGGAAAAAATACCTAGAACAGCATCTGGCTTGACAAAAACCAAACCCTCTTGAATTTACCTCAGTTACAAAATTCTGGCGGATTACAGCAATAACTGGACCACAACGAAGATCTCGATGGCACATTGGCAAAACTCCACTGCATTTACCCTAGAGACAAACTTATTTTGAAAGGAAGAAACAGGCAAATACTTTCCTCCTTTGCTTATACTAAATTGAGCCAATTAAGAAACTAAGGTCTTAGCAGCATTCAGAGGGATTGAGAATACACAAGAGCCCTCAACATGAGTACATTTCTGGTGGTTCTCAATAGCAATCAGCCCATTAATGGAAGTGTGTTGTGTGAAACTGGTACCTGTTGCTCCTAAGATGAGAATATGCCATGAGTAGTGGACAGATCATAACTAGACAGATAATAATTGTCTTAAGACAGAAATTGCAGAAATTGGAAATTGTCTTCTTATCACAGAATGGTTTAGGTTAGGAGGGACCTCAGAGATCATCTAGTTCCAAACCCCCTGCCATGGGCAGAGACACTTCTGCAGACCAGGTGGCCCTGAGTCCCATCCAACCTGGCTTTAAACACTTCCAGGGCTGGAGCATCTATAACCTTCCTGGGCAGCCTGTTTGAGTGCCTCACCACCCTCAGAGTGAGGAATTTTTTCCTAAGATCTCATCTAAATCTCCCTTCTTTTAGTTTGAAGCCATCCTCCTTGTCCTATCATTAGAGTTCCTTGTAAAAAGTCCCTCTCCAGATTTTCTGTAGGAAGTACATCATGATTTGGGTGGTGAGACACTGGAACAGGATGCCCAGGGAGGTTGTGGATGCCCCCTCCCTGGAAGTGTTCAAGGCCAGATTGGCTGGGGCCTTGAGTAACCTGGTTTAGTGGGGGTCGTCCCTGCTCATGGCAGAGGCATTGGAACTAGATGATCTTTAAGGTCCCTTAAAACCTGAACCTTTCTATAAATCTATGGAGACTGCAACTTGTCTAAGGTCACTCAGTCAAACTGCACACTCTGTCTGATACCCAGTGCTCATGTACTCTGCTCATAATCTCTACCTCATGCCTCAGTGATGTAAACTTGTGCCCCCTACTTTATGGAAGATCTGACCGAGCCGGTGATGCTTGTTTGTAGATAAGTCATGTTGTCCATGCATTCCTTCCCTCACACACACATCTCCTCTCTTTTCTATGTGTAACATTTAATTGTTGATTAATGAGGTAAATCAGTTTTGGGTCACAGGCTGGCTCACAATCGTTTTTTTTTAACTGGTTACCTTCATGAAGTACAAACTGTGTAGTCAACTGCAGGCTTTTGCATTGCTCTGGTTGCGCTGTTTCTTCCTTGCGTCTTATCTTTGTGTGATAAAACAGGAACATAGAACACATGACGGGGTGAAGGTTTCTTCAGAAAAGTTGCAGTAAGCCATGCTGTACCTAGTGCTGCCCTGTGTGTTCTCGTTGCTGAACCATTTTTAAAATCCTGGATCTGCCTCACCATTTTTTCCGATCTTATGCCAGCACTATTTGTAGTTTCCCCACCTGTTCCTGTGTGTATTGCACTGTGAGTGTCTGCTCTGCAATCTCAGAGTCCATCTCTAATGGACTGACTGCAGCCCTGTATAGCTGCATTTCCCACTGTTTCCTTTCATGTTACAGTTTGGGCACCTCAATAAAGGAAAGACACTGAGATGCTGGATTGAGTCTAGACAAGGGCAACAAGATTGATGGAGGGTCTGGAGATCAAACCTTGTCAGGAGTGGCTGGGGAAGCTGGGGCTAGTTAGTCTGGAGAAAAGGAAGCTGAGGGGAGACCTTATTGAGGGAGGACCTTATTACCCGACAGGAGGTTGTGGAGAGGTGGTGTTTGGTTGCTTCTCACAGGTAACAAGAGATAGGACAAGAGGTAATGGCCTTAGGTTGCACCAGGGGAAGTTTAGGTTGGACACAAGGAGAAACGTCTTCATGGAAAGGGTCATCAGGCCTTGGAACAGGCTGCCCAGGAAGTGGGTTGAATCACCATTGCTGGACATGTTGAAAAGTTGTTAAATTGTTTAGATCTGGAGCTTAGAGACAGGGTTTAGTAGTGGCCTTGGGACAGCTGGGTTAATGGCTGGACCTGATGATCCTGAAGGTCTTTTTCAACCTAAATGATTCTGTGATTCTGTGATTTGTAAAATCCGTAAAGTATCTATTGAAGCTTTGGATCTTATTTAGTTCATGATCTAATCTGGTTTTGTGAGTTGCATCTACCCAGGCAAGAACCTTTAAACTAACAAGTCGCCCTCAAGAGGATGGCTCAAGGGTTTATGGAGTTCAGGTGCCACGGTTTCTTCGGAAATATTTAACAAAAATGTGTTAGAAGGTGAGGTCTGAAAGGTGTGGTTTTATGTCATAATTGTTCAGTAGGCTTCTCAGGGCTGTAAGGCAGCAAAAGCCTCTGTTCTAGAAATCTGTGTTGTAGGTGGACATTAAGGCCCAAAGAACGCCTTGCTGACACAAGTTTAGATGACAGGAGAGTGCATTACAACAAGGTTGTTTTTCTCCCAGTGAAAGTAGTCACTTAGCTTTGGGAAGCATTTTATTAAAATTACCTTGTTCAAGGTCACACAGGGCATCTTAAGCTAGTATGGATTGTCCAATGTCTCAGCCCCGTGATTTTCCTTCCGCACAAAGGGTTGGCCAAATGCTGTTGATCTCAGTGCAGTCAGCATTTTCTCCATACGCCTGAAGCCCCAGCTATGCTTTGGTAGTGTTTGTCTGCCCTATAAATGCTTCTTGCTACACTTCATCCATGGCTGGATTTCAGGAACAGAGTCAGTCGTCTCTATATTTAGCTGATGAAACACTTGGGGATCTTCTGACAATGTCAGTTGTTACTATGAAGCCAGCAATGCTTTTTTTCCCCAGATCTTTCTACATCTCTAGTTCCAAACTTGTAAGAGAGTCTATTAAAATGAATTTAATTACTGTGTACTGCTTGTGTAATGTTGCTGTAGTGATTCTATGATTCTGCCAAACATTAATTAAAAATATAACTACAATTTACAATACAGATGTTCCTCCCTTTCTGCTTGGTTTGGGAAATTTATGTTTCACTTTGAAGAGAATGTGACATGTTTGACCCAATCGAAATTATCAGTGTCTTCTTCAAATAATTCAAATGTTTGTTGGTTAAACTTCAAGCTAGTAGGTGTTTGTCACAATTAAAAGTACATTTTAACTCATGGTTATGACATAAAAGGGCTTTTTGATCCCTCTTTTAAAATTATGTTAATTTCTATGAGAGAACACACAGAGTCACAGGCTGGTGGGTGGTGGAAGTGTCATCTAGAGATCATCTAGTCCAATCCTTCTGCTAGTGCAGGATCAGCTAGAGCAGATCCCATAGGAGTACACATTGAATAAATTTTCTATCTTTCATTGACTTCTTTCTTGAGAAACCAGCCTAATGTTTTGTTTTACAAAGAAACTGACTCTGCCTATGGGAAGATGCTGGCTTAAACATTCACCAATATTTGAGCTCCCATAAGGTTTTTATCTTCATGTGTCCTTTCTGAGACAGTTGTGAACTATTTTATGAGGGACGCTAGTCATAAGACAAGGGGAATGGTTTCAGACTGAAAAAGGGGAGATTTAGATTGCTGAGGCACTGGAACAGGTTGCCTGGGGAGGTTGTGGCTGCTCCACTCCGGAAGTGTGGTGGACCAGGTTGGATGAGGCTCTGGGCAATCTGGTCTGGTGAGAGGTGTTCTAATCGCACACCCCCCCGCCTCCTGGCTATGGGGTTAAAGCTTTGATCTCTGAGGTCCCTTCCAACCTAAAGCAGTCTGTGATTCCCTTGTGTCTCTGCCCAGAAGTGTTATAGGTGAAATCGAACTAATGATTTTCACATCACTTGGATGTTGCACAGACAATTAAGTAAATAAATCTTGCTGGTTTCTAAATCTCAATGAGTTTGAATAGAAGATTGACCTGGGAAATCCCTGTGTCCAGCAGTTTTGAATTTTTATTTAAAAGTTGGATTAGTATCCTCCTTTTTAAGATTTCATGAGGGAAGAATGAGAAGCAGGTCTAAGGGATTGAAAGTCTGTTGAGTGGTGAAAATACTGAGGATTGTGTTCTTGACAGAATGATAGGATGGATTTTGGGTGGCAGATGAATATTAAATATGAATTATGTTAAACAATTTCCATTCCATTGAAATAATTATTCAGGGTGACACAGGAGATGAAAATTCTGCTTCCTTGACTTAGAAAAGCCCTTTTATTCTCAAGCAACTTAGTGTGATGTGAGGCTTTTGCTTAAGTGGTGTTAGATTCAAAGACCCTTCAAAAGCTGTAACTGTGATATGAAATGCTGAGTGAATTTACCCACAGATCTACTCTGTTTCTCTTAGGAAAGTTCTGGTCTTCTGGTGCTCCTCATGCATAGAAAATGGTATCTTGTTGGCACACTGTTCTTCTAGGGTGACAGCATGCTTCTGGGTAGGTCGTTACTAGCATTTCTGTTGGTATGAACTGCAGCCACACACCTTTTGCCAAATAAAAATAGTTGACAATTCAGCTCTGCCATCCCCACTTCTGATCACCTTATGCCATCTTATTTCTTCTAATCTGTTTGGCAATCATGACTATTATTTTTTCTTACTATAGGTAAACAGTGTCTGCCTCTTCTACCTCAAGTATATTTGTTGCCTTTTGGTTATCTTGCCACGTGAGCTTAAAATTCCATATTTGTATGGTTTGCTATGTGCCTTCCTCCTCTACTTGTGAATTTTGTCCTTTTTCTTCCTATTCAACTTACTTATTTCAGATTTTATATGCTTTTCTTTCTCCTTAGGCATAGTCTGTAAGTACCTGAAAGGAGGTTGTGGAGAGGTGGGGGTTGGTCTCTTCTCAGAAGGACAAGAGGAAATGGCCTCAGGTTGCACCAAAGGAAGTTTAGGTTGAACATTAGAAAAAAATTTCTTCATGGAAAGGGTCATCAGGCCTCAGAACAGGCTGCCTAGCCAGGAGCTTGGATTGCCATCCCTGGATGTGTTTAAAAGTCGTGCAGATCTGGACCTTAGGGACAGAGTTTAGTGGTGGCCTTGGGACAGTTGGGTTAATGGTTGGACTTGATGATCTTAAAGGTCTTTTCCAGCCTAAAGGACTTGGTGATTCTGTAGTTTGTAGCTGTGCAACTTTGCCAGCTTTAAGCAGGGTAGTATTCTCTGGCCTGTGATCTGACTGAAGTACTCTGCACTATTCATACTGCTCTTCTTCATACAGCTTTCTTTCTCTATGTGAGCTGGAAAAGGCAGCTCTCTTTCCACTTTGAGTTTGATGTCAGAGTTCCATTTTTGTCTCCCTTTCCACTACAGGCCTCCATTCGTATGCTTCTTGCTACCATCCACACCACTTATTTATAAAATCAGAGTAGTAAACCAGATACTCCTCCTAAAGCTCCATCTGTAAACATCCGCCCTGCCTACTCATGCTGTCTGAGTAAGGGCAGTAAGTAGACATCTAGAGAACCCAAACAAGCTCTGATTCCGTCAAGTGAGGCGTTTTGTTTATTATAATACTGTTGATACTTACAATGGATATTTGTAATGTATATTTATTAATTATCAATATTCATATTTATGTTTAATGTTCATCTTATATTTATTATTTATAGTTATTGGTTGTATTATTTATATTTATTATTTTACAGGATGAGGGCCAACAAATAAGTGTGGCTTTTAACTAGTACCTTCCTGTATTAATCTGTCAGTACCCATAATACCCTACATTGCACAAAGGGAAGAAGTGTGGTACCATGTGACTTTATCCACCTAGATCTCCACCAAGGCAGCACCGAGGAGAGGCATGAAGTTGGTTGCGGTGGCTCATCTCTGGTGAGGTAGTGCCTAAAAGTCTTTTAGATGATTGATACTGGCTATATGTCATCATCCACAGCTAAATCTGCCCTCAATTAGCTTGAATTAATTTCTCCTTGTCCTGTCACTGGAGTCCCTCATAGAAAGTCCTTCTCCAGTCTTTTAGGCACCTTATTTCACAGCATATACATCAAACTCTGGAAGTTCAGCATGCTATGCAGGAAATGTGTTGAAGTCCTCTTCCAAATTTGCAGCCTCAGTGCTGCCTTTCTGAAGTCTTTTGAAGTGATGGGAGGTATTAGCTCTGCCTGTATGCCTATGCTGCTAGATTTTATGGAGTTATGGGACAGAAGGGACTTGGTAGAAAGCAGAGCTTTAGTTAGCAGTATGAAGTGGAGAACATAAGGTGTCTGTTATCTAGCTGTGAGTTATTTGGCTTATTCCTTCACACTGACTTAGACACCTATGGTTGTTGTTATTGAACATAGTTCACCTTATCACAGAATCAGGCTCAGCTTTGATGAGCATTTTCTTTTCCTAAGAAAGGTTTTCTAGAGAGGATGATCTTGCCTGATGATAGGTGTGGGCATTGATGACAACCTACTTGAAGAACATAGTAAATTTGTCTATTCCCAGGAGAACCATTGTCACCGGGGTCACTGAATTGATGCCAGACAGGTCATGTTTAACATGATGCTTGATCTTGATGTTATGTTTCCACATTTTACCCTATTGGAAGAATGGTTCCTGTCACACATTTATAAAGTTATTTGTTGGCGTGAGGAAGAGGACAGCCTTTTTTCCCTGGTAGCAAGTGATAGGACCAGAGAAAATGGCTACAGGCTGCACCAGTGGAGATTTAGGGTGGGTGTTGGTAAGAATTTCTTCACCAAAAGGATTATCAAACATTAGAACAGGCTGCCCAGGGCAATGGTGGAGTCACCATCCCTGGAAGGATTTAAACAATATGTGGTCTGTATGCTTAGGGACATGGTTTAGTGGTGACCTGGTAGTGCTGGATCAAAGGTTGGACTTGAGGATCTTAGAAGTCTCTTCCAATCAAAGAGATTCTGTGATTATATTCCACAGACCTCCACTCCTCCTCAGTGGTTGATTTTGGGATGCACTGAGCATGTTTCCTGGATGTTTCTTACACTTTGCTTTTCTACGTTGTCCTTCCATACTTTGTGGTTTAACTCCAAGACCTGATCTCCCCTGGAAATCGTTTCATCTCCTTGGTGACCTTTGCGCTGCCTCTTGTCATCCTTAATCTCAAAAGGAAATTGTGCAGTGACTCGATGCTCCTTGCAGACCTCAGACTGATTTAAAAACCTCATACTCTGTTGCGGCCAGGCGCACTGCTCTGTCCCAGGTCAGGTCCCGTCCAGCCAAGGGCTCCTTGTTCCCTCCCAGAGTGGCTCCACGTCACAGCCCATCAGATTTAATAAGCAGCAGCAAAGAGCCGCCCTGGGCTTCTCCGCAGGGTCAGACCTACAGCAGCAGCTGAGAGACAGCGAGGGAAAGGAGGGCAGGAGAGAGAGAGAAGGGAGGGCAACACAGCTCAGCACCCACTTCATAGTTTCAGCCTCTGCTCTCAGCAGGAATCTTCACTATTTATCTCCTGTCACTTGGAAAAAACAAAAAAAAAAGGAAAAGGGAAACCCCAGACACTGCTACCTCTAACCTATCAGCAAGTAAAAAATCTTAAAAAAAATTATTTATACATAGTAGAAGCCACAGCAGCTGAAGCTGCTCCCCAGGTAGCATGAACAGCATGAATCAGATAGATACAAACATGCAGTACACCTACAACTATGAAGAAGATGAGTACATGACCCAAGAAGAAGAATGGGACAGGGACCTGCTCCTGGACCCAGCATGGGAGAAGCAGCAGAGGAAGGTCTGGAAATAGAGTGTGTGTGTGTGTGTGTGTGTGTGCGTGTGTCCTGCTGCGTGCAGCAATGTCCTCTCTTATCACCAGGATGCCAGGGCTTCTAATTTTGTAAGAGAACATATTTTATGTAGTGTAAGGCATGTCTAGACTATAGATTAGCTGTGCCATACTTTGACAATCCTCTTGCTGGATTTTTATGTGAAACCTCTGAGACTTTTTATGTTGCACTGGAAATACCCTGTCAGTGTCTCTAGATTTTTACAGTAAAATATAGTATTATTATAATAATTATTATAGTAGTATAATGATATTTATTATATTACATAATTTTCCACTTTATTTGCTGAGTCTTCCTTTCAGGAGGCAGCCTCTGATCCAATAGGTGCGGGCCTGACTGTTTTTATTTTAATTTTTTTCCCCCAAAATCTCCATTTTATACAGAGGGGTGAATGATATGGTTCAAACTTGGTACAAAAAAAAGTTTGCTATATTTCTGAGAGCAGACTGACAAATTGCTTTGGGAATTGTGAACTTATGAATCAGCTCTGATTATGATTTAGTCCTAATGGTCTGATGAAGGAAAATACTGCCTAGGAATATACCTGGGTTAGATAGGAAAAATGTATTTCACAATTAGGGTTCCAGGTGCCTGGGGAAAAATGTGATCTATCAGGTCCTTGGAATATACAGAGGAGAGGAAAAGCTTCTTGGCTTTGACATGTAAGAAAACTATTTTGTCAGTAAGTACTGCTCATGCTCTTTGTTTCTGAATGTAGGCTCAGAATCCCATCAGCAGGCTTCACTAATATTTGCAATACCTAATTTCAGAACACTTGAATAGGTAAAGAGACAGGTGAAATATTGTAAAGGATCTGTCTCTTCCTAACATAAAAGGAGATGTTGAAGTCACAGCTGACAGGGCTGTGATTCAAAGGTTATCTGCTGGGTACAAGAAGGAAAAAAGAAAAAGCTGGGATGTGATGCGAGGAGAGAGATCTGGGCTGACTTGAAGTTCTCTTATCTTGATCTGCCCAGCTGCTGCAACTCCTAACAACTTACTAAGCTCATCAACACTGGAATTTCCTTTAATCTGAATTATTCTCCTTACGGTTTATAATGAGAATGGAAATGGTTTTGGTGCTTAAATGCCTTACTGATTGGAAACTGCCCAGCCATAATTTGGTTGCATCTGATTAGGATTCAGTGGTCCAGCAGTTCAGAGAAAGCTGTTTTTCAAAATAAAGACATAATGAGCAGATTATTAGACAGTCAGCACTCTAGTATAGTTACTGTAAAATGATTTAAAGTGAATAAAGTTTTGGTCCTGTAAGTTTTTTTGTTTGCAGTAAATGTCTTATACTGAAGAGCATGGAGTGGTCAGTGTAAGATCTGATACCAAATTTTCTGTTTCCATGCTGATAAATTACATGAACCTCTGCTTTACTTTATCCACAGAGAGACTGTGGCTTTGCTACTTGATGTTGCCAGTTCCTGGGGCACAGTTTTAATATAAAAAGATCCTACATTTAAATAGAATTTTTGGGAAAGGAACCCTCATTCCTTAGAACATACTGGAAAAGACAAATAATAATAGGTATAATAATATATAAAACATAATAATTTATTATTATGGGAAAAGTATAATAAAGCATTTTTTACTTAAGATAGATAGAGTAATGATTAAGTGCTTGATACATTTTATAGAATTTTAAGGCTTCTGTTGCTAAAACAGGTACTGAAGGCACTTTCTTGTTTTTTCCATATTTATTAGGAGAAAGTTGCAGATTTGCCAGCATAGATCTTTGTTCTAACCGTTAATATAATATGAAAAGTGATCTCAGTGGAGCCCTGGCAGTTGGCAGCATATATTTTCTTTTAGACAGTCTTGGAACAACCCAAAAATAAATGCCATTGTTTCTATTGCGGGCTGCCCTCTCCAGACTTGCTATTTCAGTGATATGCCTGGTATGAGATCTGTCAACAGATGCTGGTAACACATGATGACGTCCATAGGATTACAATGGATGTGACGCCTAATTATAACCGTGCTTCATCGAGTATTATGGTCTGCAAGTAATCCAGGCTCTATGGTGGATGCAGATGTCGGAATAAATATTAAGTACCCTACAGAAAAGGAAGCTGAGTCGTAGGTTAGCTCTGTCTCTTGGAATGTGGACAATTTAAGTGCTTTAGCTGGAGGAATATTTAGCCTGTGTCAAATCAAGAAATTGAGAAAATACAACAATTTGGCCTGTTGCTCCATCAGACACTATTGGTAAAATCTTAAGCAGAATTGTACTGTAGGAAATTTCAGGCAGCAACTTTTTAAAGAAAGTCTGAATAACAGAAAAAAAGGTTATTTGTATGGTCACACTGTCTTGAGCAGGAGCTGATTAGAGACCTTCAACCTTGGTCTCTAACATGTAGGTGGGTACCATGAGACTGGAAATCTGCTCCATGAGCCAGCACAGTTCCACTGGCCACATATGCTTAAACAGCAGTTGAAAGATCTCTGAAAGTGGCCCCTTGTTTCTTCAGTATTGGAAATCAAAAAGTCCTTCTGGCCAGAAGAGGTGGGTTTCGCCTCTTCTCTCAGCTCTGTAACCTTAGACGACCTCGGCTTACCTCAGCCCTTGGTTTTACTGCTGATAAAAAGAGGACAGCAGTAATATTTGTAACAACTGATAGGAGGGGTTGGTTCTACACTATGTCCCACTAGTGAGCATCTCCTTTCAGTCCCTACCCTGCTGGACTGGAGTGGAAATGAAAACCATATAAGCTCATAGTGGAAGATTTAAGAGTTCATTTATCTTCTCTCCATGATAAATTTATCCCTTAAGTTTACAAAACAATTTCAGAAACTCTCCAAATCCTTTCGTCTTGTTGGGATGAGGGCTGGACTTGATGATCCTGGAGGTCCTTTCCAGCCATGATGATTCTATGATCTTCACTAGCCTGTATCTCAATATAACTAAAAGGAGCACAGGGAAATGCAGTGTCCCTTAGCTTAGGAAAATGCTTCTTGTGGACATGGTTTAGTGGTGGGCTTGGGACAGTAGTTGGTCTTTCCCGACCTAACAATTCCATAATTCTATGAATTAGCTTTTCAAGCTTATTCTATAGCCCTGGTGCCAGCACTTTGTGAGTGCAGAAGGATTTTAATGTGCCAACAATTTCTGAGCATTCTGATGTTTTTTTACATTAATGTAGAACAAACAAGAAGAATCAGAATATTTAATTTCCTTGATCTTGCACATTTAATGCAATCCTTCCTGAAGACACTGAACCCTGAGTGGTGACTTTGGAAAAAGGTTCTTTTGGAAAGGAGTTGTGTTTTTCTAGTCTTCAACAATTCATATTCAATTATATTTTCATATGACCTATAAGGATTTCTCTGCATTACCTCCTTTGCCTGGTAATGCCATTACTGTTGTCCCTGCAAGTAAGAAAAAAAAAGCATTTGGAAGCCATGTGGCAAATTATTTGGAGGAAGCAACCAGGACTGTAAATTATGGACAATATCCCCCTTTTTCTAGTGTCACCCCAACTTCATTTTGTTCAGCAGGTTTGAGAGGTTCATTGCAGCCTGAAAGAGACATTGACCTTATGTTCAGTCTGACTTCACTGTCTATAAATAGAGTTACAGTGAGTGTCTCAGATTCACTCTGAAGTGTGTGTGGTCTTCTATGGGTGGAATCTAAATTGATTTCTTATCAGAAACATCTTCCTGGAAGAAGTCTGATGATGAGTGAGAGAACAGATGAAGATGATGTCATCAAGGAAACAGCTTTATTCTTCAACCAGGAAGAGAGGGGGAGATAGAATGAATGAAAGAAAGAAAGAATGAATGAATTATTGAATGAATGAATGAATGAAAAGGAAAGCAAGGGAGAAGGGGCTGGACGCCCCCAGCATAATTCAGTGCTGTAGAACCACTCCGCATGAATTTACAGGCCCTGGACTGAAGTAATTTTCACGGAGACTATAACAAGGTCTACAGTGTATACAAGGCATTCCAGCCTAAGGAAATCTTACCAGTAAATAGCCAAAGCTGGGGTTTGGGGTAAGGGTTTGGTGTTGCAAGGTAGTGTTTATGGTGGTTTGTATATTTTTTACACTGTGCAGAATTGATTCCTTGAATAATCAGCCTTGGGGTTCAGTTCTCATACCACCCAGCGAGACCATCCATCTCTTAAGGATTTTTCCCCACATGGAATAGCAGTGGGATCATTGAGAAGGCACAAAATTCTTCATTGCAAGTGAGCACCATGAACAGGGTCTGGATGAGAATCAGCAGTGAACGTAGGGATTGTGAGGGAGGCAGAAGTTACACTCCTCTGTAACAGCATCATACTTCTCATTACTTATTCCTGGTACTTACCTGTTTCTAGTTGTTTATTTTTATAATTATGGGAGTCCTGGTTTGAGGTAGATCTTTAGCTTTAGGACTGATTTCTGGAGGGGCTCCTCCAGAATCAAAATCAAAATAGTACTGGACAAATCATGTACTGAATCCTACAGTGCGATCCTCTGCCTTCCTTAACTTCCATTAAGAGAATTAGGACGATGTAGGTGTCTTTGGAATTCTGTAGGTTCTCAGTGATGGACGGTCCCACGTAGGGTCTGACTTAGAACTTGGTAGCTAATGAATGAATTTGATTTTTTGCTGCCTCAGCATGTCTTTATTTTTCAGCATATGCTGTAACTGTCCTAAATGCTGATGCAACAGAAGGACATGGAATTGCAGTTTCTCTTGTCATGTGGAGAGCTGCCATGACGGTAGAGGGCCTCTGTATAGAAAAATGGGATGTGTTTATGGCTTGTTCTGTATGATCAGCCTCTTAGAGATTAGTGCTTGTTAAAATAGTACATGTTAAATTCCACTGCTGATGTTACTTGCCTGGAATGGTGCTTGAGAGGAGCATGCTGAAGGGATAGTGGAACGATCACATTTTGCCAGTGTGCTCCATATTCTGTCTTGGAAGTTGTCAGTAAGGTGAAGAGCTGAAAAGGGTTCTTGGTGATGCCTGTGTACAAAGGAAAATTGAAAAAAGTTAATATGGAATTCACTTAGCTAAAAATGATTGTGGAGGTAGGGTTTTTTAAAACCTGAAGGTTTTCTTTGTCAATACTAAGTGTAAGAAATCAATGTATTACTCAATATTTTATATTCTGTTTAAGCTCAAATATTCTGTTTAAGCTCAAAAGTGTTGACCTATTCCAGGCTCTGTATGGTCTTGTTAGCACTCTCAAATCCTACAGTCATAATTCAGCTGTTAATTGCCTCCTAAGTATTTGTTGGCAAAAGACCTGTATGGCTATGAAAAGAAATTGTAAAAAACATTTACAGTGGGAAACAAAAGCTGCCTCCTACCCACACCCACAGATAGACACTGCAACCTCCCTTGAAGTTCACATAGTAAAATGTCTGCAGACATGCTGATCCAATTAGTAAGACAATGGGGATTGGAAGAAAGAGTGGGTCTAAGTGGGTTTCTATAAGCTGCAAACCAAGGTGCTTAAGAGCTAGAGAAAAGCTGTGTGTTAAGCAGTGGACTTTGCTGTAATCTCAGTACAGAGGGTTTGTATCTTGCTGTGGATCTGTGTTTGGGGCACTGAGAGCTAAAGAGAGAAGCATGGGAGATGCTTGCTTGGAAGATCCCTGAGGGTCTTCAGCCCTGAGACTGTAGAAAATAGGAAATCCATGCTTACACAGTGTGGAGCCCTGTGCAACCAAAAGCAGTTCTCAAATATATTCTCTAAACTACTGAACCCCAGTTGTAAAATACCATGATTATGTCACCAGTTTCCAAATCAATCGAAGACAGCTTTGTAGTCAGTTTCTACTGCTTTTTGCCAGTGAGGTGGCAGAGTTCAAAATCTTCCACCACAGCTCTTCCATCCTCTTACAAGAAACACAACAAGGGTTTCATCATTATGAGGGAAAAATCAGCTGCCAAGTGCCAGCACAAATGTAGTCACTGCTGCATAAATTCTGATCCATTTAAAGATGTTTAGATTAGATCATAATGTCTGTCTGGCACCATACAGTACCACTGAGTTAATTTCAGTGACACTGAGCATTAGGATTTTCTGCAGGTGTGAAGGGTGAATACTGTGTAGATACAGGGAATATTTTACAAGTTTTAGTGCAACATCTGCTTACAGAACACATTGGATTTGTATCTGAAATGCAGGTGGGCATGATGCAGGAAGAAACATATCAGTGAAATAGAAAAAATGGAAATTTATGCTTTATCTCAAGCTGAAAGGCATCCCTACTAGATGTTGTTTTATATCATTGCAAGCAAACAAATATAAAAGTGCTTACACGGATGGCAATGTTGACTTGTTCTGGATGGCTTTACTGCCAAGTATAATATCTTCTAAGCCATTAGCACTGTGCACAGCTACCTGAAAGGAGGTTGTAGAGAGGTGGGTGTTGGTCTCTTCTGAGAAGTAACAATGCAAACTACATTAATGAAATGACTTGGGATTAAGAAGTTGATTAGAACAGGGAGTGTTGCTTCAGATTTTGTCAGTGATCTGGTATATAGTGGAAGATTGCTGTACCAGCAAATGAAAGGGACTGGAAGTCTGTGGGTAGAAGCCAGAGGTGGTTCAGCTGCTCTGCCGAAGTAAATGTGTGGTGCAACTACACTCCAGAATACAGCTGGAGATGAACCTGGGCCTGTAGAGGTTTCCATAGCTTCAAGAATCTCCTCTGGGTGAAATGATATGCCAGAGCTACACAATTATTTATATTAATTTGGTTTTTAATTTGTATTTTGTGCAGCTGAGTACTGGTTTTTATTCCTATTAAAGAGTTCAATGTCTTAAGTCCTGCAGCAGTGAAAAGCTACACAAGTGCCAAGATTAAACATAAAACGGAGTTAAAAAAATGTCTCAATACTCGATAGTGACGCCTTGTTGTGACGGTTAAAATAGCAGGCTGGTTTTCAGAGGTGGAAAATACAGAGGCAGAAGTACCTCCTGACGTCAGTGGAAATGCCTGGGCGTTCAACACCTAGAAAAATTATGAGTGTTTCCTTAGACACTTAAGGAATAATCACAGAGGTTAATTTTAGACCAGGGCAGTCACCTTCCGCAGGCTCCTGTATGGTAGTGAGGAGAGATCAGGGCTTTTCTAGTTTGGAATCGAAGCCATCTGCTCTAAATTAGGGTCTGCTAGTTCTCAAGTGAATGGGTAGATGGACTTATTTTGCTCACAAGTTTTTGAAGAGAAATAGGAAAAGCCAAATTTGTAGTTGAGATTTGGACAGTTCAGAGCAGTTGGGAGGAAGCAACTAAAGTAAACAAAATCTGGCTCACACTGAGTAAACACTTGACGGTTCGAACTGTAAGGCCAGCTCGTAAGTATTACAAATAATATTTTGGAGATGAGGACCTGAACCAAGTGATATGTCCTCATAATCCAAAAGCAGGGAAAACTGGGATGAGCCATAGGAGAAGCAGTGCTCATTCTTGCACCTAGGACATAAATTCAGCACTGATTTTCTCGCTTGTGTGCACAAATGAACATTCAAGTTCCAAATATAGAAACCAATGAAACATTAGCCAGAGGAATGCCAGCTTCTTCTTCCCTCTGGGGAACTCTAAAGAGTGAGAAGGCTACTGTTTCAAGTGGGACAATTTCCTAAAAGGAGAACATCACATTTCAGTCTTCTACCTTTATCTCTGCAGATGCTCCACTCCTGCAGACCAGTTACAATTGCTCTGTAATCCTTCCATACTAGCACCATGCTACCTCAGTCTGTATTGAAGGAGCTACTTTTTCTGCCAGCAGAGCTCCTCTACATGCAGAAACAGAGAGGGGTATTTACAACATCATGTTTGTCTGTGAAAAGATAGAATAAGAGCAGTGTGTAGCATCTATATAGTTATGATCAGCTTTCTGCATCAAGTTGCTCACCATGAGGCATGTTAACAAACCAAGGGATTTTATAAAAATGAACGTCACATGCTCTTGTCACAGCATTTCAAGAAATTATGTTCTTCAAATACTCAAAAAAATTACCTCAAACTTGGGTGATTCCAACTGCTAGGAATGAAATCTAATTTAGGATGAAATGGAGTGCTCAGAGTGTGAAAAAATTCTTCCTTGGGTATCAACTGACAGTAAAATATGCCCAGCCTGAAGGACGTATTCACCCAGAACTGTCAACTTTTCACTGCTCACATTAGAAGTCTATCCTAGCTGTTACGTAGTGTTCACGCTGACAGAATTACAGGGTTGTGCAGGTTGGCAAAGATCATTGAGCCTAACCATTAACCCGACAGTCTCAATGCCACTACTAAACCCTGTCCCTAAGCTCCATACTTACATGATTTCTAAACACATCCAGGGATAGTGATTCAACCCCCTCCATGGGCAGCCTGTTCCAAGGCCTGATGACCCTTTCCATGAACAATTCCCTCATGTCCAACCTGAACTTCCTTGAGGCCATTTCCTCTTGTTACTTGTTAACTTTTGAGAAGAGACCAACCCCCACCTCCCTACAACCTCCTCAGTTAAGTGCTTGAGAATGGGCTACTTAGTTAATTTTCTTTTTTATATGGAATCAAGCCATCCAACATTTTGCTTTTTATTCTGTTTTAAGAAAACCTGTGCTTTTAGCTACCTCAGTCTCACTAAACTTTATTTAAGAAATACAGAATTTTTCTGAAACTGCTGATTTACAGGGTATTTTGTATATAGCTGATACCTCATTAGAACTTGAAAAAAATCAACCCAGTGTTTGAGTAGTATTTAAACAGAAAAAGATGCCAATTCTTTAAGAAACCAAAGTTGTTAAATAAATGTGAAATTGATGATAATGATCAGCTAAACAGTAAAGAAACTAAATGCATTGACTGACTTAATTAATTCCTTTCTCAGTAAGAATCTCGGCTGAAACCTTAGTGTGGATTACAAATTAAACTAGATTTGGTGATCTTCAAATGTACTACATAACCAAGTGCAAAGACAACTTTTACTGTTCAAATATCTTGGGGTCTGAATATTGACTTGCTTTTCCCATCATTTATTTGTTCCAGGGATTTAAACATATGTGATGGTGTGTGTGAAATTGAAGAAAACCCTTTCAAATCTCTTCTAGCTGTATCAGTCAGAAGACAAGATTTTCTGTTTTTGGAAGTATTTTTAAAAATTAAACAGTCAGAAACATAATTTTATTCCCTCTGATTACATGTATTGACCAATTTCTAATGGATCCACTGACTCAGCCAGCAGTACAGGGTATGATTACTTGATAAAGATAGCAGGGTGAAGAAAATCAACAGAGAAAGCAAGGGAAAGACATTTGGAAATCCAGTCAACTAAATCCTGGATTAGCCTAGTTTTAATTAATCCTTCTATTTCCAGACGACATACCTTTAGTTCCTTCCACACTGCGTGAATGTGTCTTTCATCTTATCCTAAGTAGTATTTGGTCATTTAAATATGTATCTGCTGAAAATGTTAGCCAGTCCTATCTGTGGTAGTCCAGTTCTTGAGAAAACAGAAGCATTGTAGGGTTCAGCTGGCAGAAGCAGGACCTGAGACTGGAAAGGAGTATAGGGGAAAATCTTTATAAGAAGTTTAATTTGGCACTGATAGGGTAGTAGTGATGCACATTCTTTGTGTAATACACTTGAGAGAACTCCCCAGGCAGTATAAAGGACAGTGCTGGATTAATGGTAGGACCCGATGATCTTGAAAGTCTTGTCCAACCAAAGAGATTCTGTGATTCTGTGACTTCATCTTTATTTATATATACCTGCAGATTTGTCCCTTGCAGACCCACCACAGTATTCGAGACCTTGTTTTGGATTGCTTAGACTTTAACTGTCCGCAGATATAGTCAAAAACAAGGGACATTATGCTTTTTTCCCATCATAGCAAAGAAGTGGCCAGTTGGAAAACAATATAGGAGAGAAAAAAGGTTGGTCTCAAAACTTTCATCATTGCTGAAACAGTGCCCACTAAACCTGTCAACATTTTGCTGTAAATCCCCTTTCTGAAAATGCCTTCTAGTTTGCTGATACTCTTGTGAAGTGGAAATCCTGACCATGGATTCTGGTGCTCCAGAATTAACTTCTAAGACATGTAGAAGTGAGTGAATTCCTTTTGACCCTGCAGCAGTTCAACTTTATGTTGGATCTTTTGGTCCCATGACATTGTAAATACTTTTTCCTGTCCTAGTATTTCCAGTTAGATCCAAAAAGCAAACCTTAAATATAGTTCTTTGTCCAACTAGTGCCCAGAGTGAGACCTCCCAAACACTGCATTTCCCAAAAGTGATCCAGAGATTACAAGATTACAAATAGTCTACAGCTCCATTAACTGAGGTTGCCTTCAAAATGATCAGGAATTGTCTGGATTTTGGTCACCCAAGATCAGAATCTAAAACCTTGTACAGAGCAAGAGAGAGAAGGTGTACACAAGCAATGTGAGACCTGCCCTGGAGTATTGTGTCCAATACTGGAGTCCCCAGCACAAAAAGAACATGGAGCTATTGGAGTGAGTCCAGAGGAAGTCACAGGGATGATCAGAGATTTAGAGCACCTCTGCTATGTGGGCAGGCTGAGGGAATTTGGTCTGTTCAGCCTGAAAAAGAGATGGCTCCAGGGGAATCTTATAAAATCCTTCCAATACCTGAAGGGGATGACATAAAAGCTGAAGAGGGACTCTAATGATAGGACAAGGGGGGGCGGCTTCAAGCTACAAGAAGAGAGTTTTATATTACAAAGAATGTATTCCCTTATGAGAGTGGTGAAGCACTGGAAATGCTGCCCAGGGCTGTGGATGCTGCATCCCTGGAAGCATTCAAGGTGAGGTTGGATGGGGCTCAGTGCAACCTGGTCTGGAGTGACAGGTGTCCCTGCCCAAGGCAGGGAGGTTGGAGCTAGATGATCTCGTAGGTCCCCTCCAACCTAAACCATTCTATAATTCAATGATTCTATCTCTGAGGTCCTTTCCAACCTAAATGGTTCTGTAGTTTTATGTTTTGGAGCTGTACATTGGAGTTTCTAACAGATCCTACACCTTTCACACTCTGCAAACTCTGCTTGGCTCCCTAGTGTCCTATCTGTATCTCCCTGGACAACAGTTTATGAGGTATGGATATATATTTCCATATAAATGCGGAGATGCAATCTTTATCACATGGGCGATAAAGTCCATTAAAGCTTCTATAAAATTGTGCACAGTGTTTCTCTTGCTGTGCTCAGTCTTGTGCAGCCTAGCGGCAGAACTATTTTAATGCTCCAACAACTGGGCAGGAATGGACTTATTTAGTTGTAGGTATGAGCTGTGAAGTTCTGTGGTGTAAAGTGATGGGGAATGCTGTGTCAGATATTAGTCACTGTAGCCAAACTAGTTTAGGATGCAATGTCAGAATAACTTGGGTTTACAGAGCAAATTCAGGCTCTGAAAAATGCAGAGGATATTTATTCCATGCTCTCAAGCTAGGTTCTCCTGTTAGAGGAAGATACTGTTGTACCATGCAAATAGTTGGGAGTCCTCAGAGATTCTGTCTGGGTGCTGTATGCTCCCAGTCATGCTGCGGTGGGAGTACTGGGTCTCTGTCAAAAAGGCCCTTGTGGGCGACATGTCTCTATTTCTGCAGATTTCAGTAGGAGGCACTTGAAGGGCAAAATCTGGCGACATTGCATGTGAAAAAAGAATGGTCTGCTATTTGTTAAATTATGAAATGTTACAAACACTATGACCTTTTGAAAGACATCACTATGTCCAAAAACTTTTCCTTCCAGATCACCATGTGAAAACGAAAGACATGATTGCTACAGATTATTTCAATCTTTCCATGTGTATTGTTCATTAGTCCCCTTTTTGTTTTGTTTTAAAGGCTTTTTCATGTTTGACTCACACTTCTTTCACCAATGTTCACTTGTTGAGTCTTGTGAAATGAAGGTTCTTTCATTCCCTACAGTGTTTTCCATCTGCAAAAGGCACATGAGAGTGTAAAATACTGCACAATCAGAGCTGAAGAGAACCCTTTGATTCTGCATTTAGAAATCTCAGTCCCTGGGGCATATTTACATTCCACCTCTACTGTGGGGTAAATCTTTTGGACAGACATGTAAAGAGTTTTTACTACCTGAAAGAGGTTGTATAAAAAGCTGTGGAAGAGCAAGGACTCCAATGTTGAGTCTTTAATCACTCTCTGTCTTTTCACTCTTACCAGAGAAAGCAATTTAATATGGGGACTATTATAACACAGAGGTTCATTAGCAATTTGAGAACTTTGTTTACTTCAGAGATTACACCATTTATTTAAGATTCTGTAGTGCTAATCTGGTTTCTTGAGCATTTTAATGCACTGAATAATGCTATGTAATAAAAAAAATCAGAGGTATCAATTCTGTGAATTCTTTGGTCAAGTATTAACATAACCTGTTGCTTTATGTAAAAGGCGCAGAGAGCGGAGTCATCAGAAAGGTGGTATATAATTAAACTACAGAATCATTTGGGTTTGAAAGGACCTTTAAAATCACCGAGGCCATTGATTAACCCAAAAGTGCCAAGGCCGTCGCTAAAGGATGTCCTGAATCTCCAGATCTACATGACTTCTAAACACATTCAGGGATGTCAATTCCCTCCCTAGGGAACCTGTTATAATGTCTGATGACCCTTTCAGTGAGTAAGTTATTCTTAATATCTAATCTAACCTGGTGCAACTTGAGGCCATTTCCTCTTGTCCTGTCACTTGTTACTTGTGAGAACAGACCAACTCCCATCTCTCTACAACCTCCTTTTAAGTAATTGTAGACAGCAATAAGGTCTCCTCTCAACCTCCTTTTTGTTCAGACCCACTCTAGCAATGTCCTTCTTACATTGAGGGGCCCAAAACTGAACCCAGTACTCAAGGTGCAGCATCAGCAGTGCTGAGTACAGGGTGACAGTCACTTCCCTACTACTGCTGGTCACACAATTTCTGATACAAGACAGGATGCCATTGGCCTTCTTGGCCACCTGAGCACACTGCTGGCTCATGTTTAGCCAATGGTCAATTAATACACTCAGGTCTGTTTCTGCTGAGCAGGTTTCTATCTGCTCATGCACACTGTAATTTAAGTAGGAGAGAAGATGAAGAGGAAAGATACTGCAAACAGCAGGGGCTTGCTCCCCATTACTCCATTGAGCTGGAATGAAGTACCCGGGGCTGTTGTAAGGCAGACGGAAGTTGCCATTTGGACAAAGTGTTGTCAGAGAATTTTGCCTGGGTTGTTCATAACTGGTTTATTTTTTTTCCAGTACTCATTCTTGTCCAAGAGAAAGCTGACTTGCAAACCCCTGGCTGTTGTCACTGCTTAGCAAGATGGTGACAGTATTAATTAAAAGTCTAAATACTGTGGAGCTTTACGAGTGGATTATTCTAATAGCTACTGTGCCCCACCTCATGATGAAAGATAACCTTGTACTGAAGATGAATCTTTAATTTATTGGTTGGGAATGTGTGGCTGGGGGAACCTTTCACTTTTAGGTCAGTGTTTTGAACCCAGGCCAGGTGAATAAATTATAAAGCTGCTAAGACATGCAGGCTGTTTGGTAATATCTATGAGGTGAGTTGTACTCTTAGTTTAGCTCCAGGGGAGACAGGTGTTCACATCACTTAGTTCACCAGAAATGGCAGCTTCGACGGAGGTGCCCAAAACTGACCTTATTAGTGAGAGAGGTAGGGACAGTGACTTTTCATCCTAGAGGTGAAAGCCAAACTGATTTCTGTACGTAAAAATGCTTTCTCAGGTTGCACCAGTGGGGTTATTCACAGTCACTGCTATTCTTAACAGCTCTCTGATCAAATCCTTTCCTCATATGTAAGTGGCTGGCACATCCCATAATTCATTATGACTTTAAGGAGTGAAGGATAACTAACAGGCAGCTAGTTTTACAGTAGTAGGTAACCACCTTATGCTAAATATCTAGCTTTGATTTTAGCTAGAGTTAATGGTGGATGACCGAGAACAGATGCTGAAGATGTTGATAATTGTTAGGTGGTGGTTTCCACCTGTTCACAGTAGGTTCTAATTTTATTTTACAGTTCTTTATTTACATAATATTTATTACCTTGACAATTTTCTAATAGTTTTTGCTACTGTTTCTTTATGGGTCTTTTTTCAGGGTAGGTTTCTTGATAGGTAGGTTTGAGCACATCAAAAGCAATGGAATTTTCCTCCCCAGTAGTGCTGTGGGATATGGAGAGTTTATTATTCTCAGTATCCTTGAATACAGAAGTGGGATACTTAAAAGTACTTGACTATGGCTAACATCTGCTTCCACAGTTGTTAAAGGGTTTAGAGTCCCATGTGTGAAATTATGGGTCATTAAATGCTCGGTATTTAGGAAAATACTCTTTTTAAATTCTTGGTTTAAATGACTTAAAGGCTGTCACAATGTTGGGGAGAAAATACAAATATCAGTATCTTTTCTCCAGGATCATAGTAAAGACTTCAGGAAATGTACATACCCATAGAACAGATCATTGACTCCACTTGCATTTTAATTTAGTTTGTGTTTAACTTTCCATGAACACTTTTCTGCCTATTGACTTTCTGTTTTCTTTCTCTCTATCCTTTCTTCAGCTTTATTTCTTTACTTTTTCTGTCTCCACACTTCTACTTCTTTTTTTGTTCAATATCCTGCACAAATCTCTTCAAATAGTTTTTTTTTTCTTTTTGCAGGGGAAATTAGGAAGTTACATGAAAGTAAGAGATAGAAATGGGAGTCACCACCGAAACAAAATTTGCTGCTATCTGTTGTGCCCCTGGTACATGGTTTCATTAAGAGACCTGTTTCTGCCCCACATCAGTAGTAAAAGTAGTTTGTTGGGTTTTTTTCAGGCAGTTCTCTTGTCTTTCTAATTTGTTCACTTAAACAGAGTAGGTTGCAGTTATATTGTAAAAATAAGAATGGGTAAATGTATCTTGCAGCTTTTGTAATTCAAGGTAAAACCTGTCCATGCTTTTACTAAGGTTTGTCATTGGATTCTTTGCTCTTTCATTTGTGCATTATTTTTCTGAGCTGGTTTTCTTATTTGAGTGAAACTGACAAGGTTTGAACAAAATTGTCCCACAGAGCCTGAGCATTCTTTAGTTTCAAATAGGATTTTAAATGTTGCACGTGCTCTTGCTTCTCAAATGTCAATTCTGACTGAAAGTACATTTAAAATAGGCAGAATGATTTTAAACTGATAAAAATACACAACTGGACAACCCTATTTTGAGAAGTCACACATTTGGATCATACAGCTGCCTGCTGCTGTAAAACTTCCATAAATGGGTGTTAATGATAGTAATGAAAAAGGAAGCTACTTCTTCACTCTGAGCAACCTAGTCTAGTGAGAGGTGTCCCCTGCCCATGGTAGGGGATTGGAACCAGATTATCTCTGAGGTGCCTTCCAACCTGAACCATTCTATGATTCCTTAAGGGAATCGAGATATTGTAACATTATACCAATGGTCCATCATTGGGATAATTGTCCACATCAAGGTCCTGAGTAGTCTGAACATACCTAGATTAAAACTGATTCTTCTGTCTCACATGTGCCTGAAAACTTCTCTGCCTTTTACAGCAATCTCAGGTGATCCGGAAAAGATATTACCTGTCTGCTTCTAAGAAAACTTGGAATATTTTAGTTTTAGCCCTTCCAAACCCCTTGTGAAATATCTTCTTGTCCTTTCCTTCCTGTTGTTTCCTAAAGAAAAAAGGCTGAGTGACCCATACTGATTTTCCCATACATTTTGTTGTTTGCGAGGTTTCTTCCATTTTAGACCAATGGTCCAACATAACCTTTCTCTGTTGTCTCCTTTGAAAGAAAGAATTAGTGTCTCTCTGTACAAAAAGGCTCAATAATCTTGTTTCTCATGGTTTCGCCTTGCCAAATTATTCTGGAAGGGTTTTTTACACTCTCTGTTTTTTCTGTCAATACTGAGCACTGTAAAACAGACATGCAGTCATTCAGTGCTGGGAGGGAGCTGCGTGTTTTACAGGAAACCCTAGACTCACGTAGGATTAGGCCACCTGCTTTGTAAGAACTGACGGCTCCCCAAGCTCTTTCATGTAAGCAAAATACAGAGCACTAGCAAGTCATGTGCAGTGTCCTGTGAGATTAACACATCCTGTGATGATGTCTCCTTTGAAGCATAAAATCAAGGAACTGGGGTGAAGCTCCCTTAGTTACTAGAGCAGATCTGCTGATGGTGCAGGGTACAGTAGCTTAACATCTCTGATACCATCTGTTCACTATGTGGATGGATGTGCTGGAACCAGGCGGGCTCTCCTCAGTGTTTGTTTTGGGGACCTTGTGATGGAGCTTCTATGACCTTCCTTTGGGAGATGATTCTGGGGTGTTCATTCTGTTCCTGGGAATTCGTTTTCAACAAGTTGCCTATGATTTGAGGGCTTCCTTTTAATGACATTTTAGACCACACTACACATTTCCTTAGCTGTTGTGGCACCCTTCCCTCTGCTTTCACTGTGCTTCCTATGAGTTGTTGTTGGGCCCTGGTGTGTTTAGTATTAAAATCCCACTAAATTCCTACCAAGTGTTTGGGCACAATTGAATGTTACTGGTGAACCACCTCTCCTGTTACAGTTACTCCAGTTATTTTACTAATGCATACAAATAGATTTAGGCTTTCAGTGAGAGGAAACAGGTAATTCAAATCAGCAAGTAAAATATAAGAAGTTACTTATCTTCGATTTATAAAAATGCACTCACGCGCTTAATATACTAGAAGTAGAGCTATCTAGATGTTCTAGAAGCATCTAAAAAATGTCAGGTGTACTCACTGGTTCACATCAAGCTAGTTTGTTTCTGCTGGGTTTGCACTTCATTTCCCTTCTTTTGGAAGCAGAATTAAATAGGTAAGAGGAGGAGACCCCATGCACATGGTAGCCCAAGCCCAGAGAAAGGCCCTGATCCTGCAGTCATTAGAACACAGTGTGGGCACAGGATCTAGGAGATCATGTTTCAGGTTCACAACTTATATTTTAAAACATAGATAACAGACAGCTGGGAGATTCTTCAAGGGGAAACCTCAGAGTGGCCTATCGGGAATGTTCTGGCAGGGCTCTTTCTTGTAACATCCTTGCCATGCACTCAGAGCCCAGTAATGTTCTGTATAACTCCAGAGTGAATCACTGCATCCCATTTAGGCTACACGTAGGGAAGACCCACAGCTAGCACAAGCAGAGAGAGAACAAATACTTTTGAAGAAGGGCCATAAAGCAGAGTTTTAAGGAACATTCTATCAGATAATTAGGGATAATGTGTATGCATAGAAAAAAATGTGTTGAATATTTATACTGAAAGTTAATTTTATCCAGGTGTCTTCTCCTGTGCTGGATATTAGACTTTAGGGCCTACAAAGTGAGTTGGGTTCCTACTTATACACAGCAGACACAGGCAGTACTAAGCTCCCCACCAATGCAGTACTTTTTCCGTATTTCCTTATATAAATGTTCCAGAAAGGCTAGAAAAAACCAAATGACTTGTGGGCCTGTAAATGGGCCTGTCTCCATGCAGAATACACTGCTGTTTTGGTCACATACATTTCGGACTCACTGTCAGTACCACTCCAGACATTTACCCTTGTCTTCTATGGGTGGAAGAAGTTGTAACAGTAGTAACAAGATTAGGGAGGGTGGCAACTTCCTCCATTCTTTTTATCCTGGTTATCACATGCAAATATGAAACTTTCTCAGGAGTGCAGAACAGTTTAGCCCTTAGAGGTAAGAGTTTTTTTTCATCAAAGCATATACGTCGTAGTCTGTATTATTTTTTTAAGTCAATTTCCATTCATTGATAACTGATTAGGTATATCTCCTTTTTCTGACCCTTGGCTGCAAATCTACATGTCAAGGCCTTGTAAAATGAAATGGCCTTGAGTAAAGCATCAGATAGCATGAGTTTTTTTCCCCAGGTACACATTTTGCCATTCCACATCTATATGAATCCAAGTTATGGAGGATATACTATTGGCAGTCTTAACAATCGTAGGATTGTTTATGTTGGAAAGGACCTCAGAGATCATCTGGTTTCAACCCCCACCGCTATGGGCAGGGACACCAGGCAGGGTTGTCCCCATCCAGCCTGGCCTTGAACAGGGATGGAGCATCCATAACCTCCCTGGGCAACCTGTACAAGTGCCTCTGCACCCTCACAGGGAGGAATTTCTTCCTAAATGCTAATCTTGATCTCCCCTCATTTAGCTTGAAACCATTCCCCCTTGTCCTAACACTAGAGTCCTTTGTAAAACGTCCCTCTCCAGCTTCCCTGTAGCTCCCTTCAGGTACTAAGAGGGCACAGAATGTAAACTATGTTCTGTTCTCTGGAGTTAACTTTTCCAAAACAGACCAGTGACAGAAGTAAAGAGTTATGAGTGNGAGGGCACAGAATGTTCTGTTCTCTGGAGAGAGACAGAAGTAAAGAGTTATGAGTGCATTACGATCCCACACGTACCTGTGGGACTGCAAATCATTTGGCGTCCTTCCCTCCATCCCCTCTTCTATGGTCTCTCATCTGAGATTGTCAGCAAAGTTTTATTTGTAGGAACAATATTGGAAGGGAGAATTTTGTATTTATTTCTTTTAAAAGTTTGTAGAAACACCTATGGTAAGTTCATTTTAAAAAGAAATGTCCAGCTTTCTAGGCACTTTCTTGTATTGCCCCTGGCATCCAGATTGGTGCCTTAAGTCTTGCCTTGATTCTGTGGGCAATTTGATATTCTGAAATGTGCCATGCAGAAAAAGGAATTTGCTTTGTCTAAGTCATTTAATAGCTTTTTAATCCCAGTGGATTACAAATTTGCAAGGTACTATATACTGGCTGTAGTTTGATCTCCTGGACTCAAACGTGCTTTGAATTGTTTCTCAAGAACTATGAATAGAACTGTATGTGAAAGCCCAAGCAGTGAGAACATGCGGTGTCACAATAAAGCTGGTTAGTCTGGAGAAAAGAAGGCTGAGGGGAGCCCTTCATGTTTACAGCTACTTGAAGGGAGGCGGGCAAGTAACAAGACAAGAGGAAACGGCATAGAATCACAGTATCATAGAATTGTTTAGCTTGGAAAAGATCATCAAGTCCAACCATATACCTACCCCTAAGCTTATCTGCAAGTTTTGCAGTAACTTTATTACAGTCATTTATGGATTGAGCCACTGAAGCACAGTAAACACTTCCTTAAGTAACATTCCCAGAACCTTGTTTTGTCCTAGGAAAATAAACCAGTTTGGAAGGCAGCAGGCTATGAAGCCATATGCTGAGTCTGCTGTAACATACTGCAGAGACACTTTCTATGAGGCACAGGACAGCTGTCTTCAGAGGAAAGTACTGGTTCATTATCTGGGTCCACGGGTAGAACAGAAAACTCTGAGAAACTGTAGGTTAGATAAAATAACTAAGCCTCTTATTCTGGATATCAAAGAATTAAACTGTCTAGGTATAGTCTAAATAAATAATCCTTGCACAGTAGAACAGTTCAGCAGAACTCATCTCATACATGGAGGTTTTCTAGATAATTCCAAGTTTGTCCTTCGGATGCTACGAAGTCAGTGATGAACCCAAATACTACTGGAAAGAATATTCCTATGACAATAGAAATCAGACTTGTATTTGAAGATTGCTTAGCTGGTGGACTCATTGCCATTAAACTCCTATTTAAATTAAAAAAAATGGGGAAAAGTAATTTACCTCAGTGGTACAAGGTCTCTGTGTTCACTCAAAATGTCTAGAAGAAGAGATAGAAATTGCTGAGGTTTTTCTCAAAATTTCTTCCAATGTTCCTTCCAAGAATGTTCTTTTTAAAATTATTATTATTTGCAAATGACTTCATGTAGTGCTAAGCCATTTTAGAACAGAATACTGCTTGAGTTGTACAAATTAGATTTATAAACAAGATCCTAACCCTATAATAATCTAAAGCAATTACCATCCTAAAATTCTAACATGCCTAGTGTCTCTGTTGTGATGCTTCATATCCTCTGGTTTCAGGTTTCCCATGAACTCGGTAAACTTAATTTAGTCACCTTAAAGTGAGGAAAGTTTTACCTTCCTTAATGGCTGCTTTGCAAGTTCAAACTGCTTTGTTAAAATAAATGCATTTGCAAAAGAATGTTCAGCTGCAGCCGTTCTTCATCTGCACATGGAATGACTTTATTGTCACTCTGCAAATACATCTAATCTGTGGTAATGTGAAATAGCAAAAGGAGGAATTCCAAATTCCTGACAATTCCAAATATCTGACAATTTTAAGTAGCTGAAGTCTAACTTATCCAAAAGGTGTGGCCTTGTCTCTGGCATAGGTAATCTGTTTCACATAGTTGTAGCTGCCCACAGATTACATCCGTTTCTTCTTCCTAATGAGCCTCGAACTGAATTTAAAGATTTTGCTTGGTATTACCTACATAATACTGATCACAGCTTCCATTATACTATAGCAAATCTTTCTTTTCAGGAAGAATTTGTAACAGGTAAGCCCCCACATATAAGTACGTACTCATAAAATGTTAAGTGTAGTAATAACCTTTAGATAAATTTTACCTTTGTGTGTAGATATTTTGGGGAGATCTAGCACAATATTAATTCTAATCAAGCAATTCTTTGCATCTTCATAAACATCTGGGATTAGCATTTTGAACACAACAACCTGTATAAAATGAGTCAGAGTAAGACAAACATTTCTAAGGCAGTTTTTTACTTAGATGGCCTTGCAGTTGTTTTGCAAAATGCCTTGTTGTTAAATAATTTTTTGTAATTACCGTTACAGACATTCACAGCCTGGTGCAATTCCCACCTCCGGAAAGCAGGAACACAGATCGAGAACATTGAGGAGGACTTCAGAAATGGCCTTAAGTTGATGCTCCTCTTGGAAGTTATCTCAGGTTGGCTCAAATAAAGTTTGCTGTGTATCTACAGCATGTTAATTGAACCACTCTCAAAAGAACAATGAGCACAAGGTCTAAGCTGGGTTAAAAGCTACAGGTGCAACAGTATAAAACAAAATAGAGAGGAAGAAAGTTCTGCTTTTTCCTTATCTCCAATATTTTCTGATTTGCGCTTGTGTTCTGGAGAGAATCCAGCCTATCTTTCCAGTCACCCTTATCAGCAGATAAGGGTGATGAGCCCTGAGAATATCCTGCCTCCTTAGTATTCGGATACTCTTAATCCAGACAGTAGTAGTGAACCAGAAGTTGAGTAGGAAGGAATACTCACAAATCTTCCAGATGTTTAGAGCAAGCATTACAATTTTACCCTAGTTTTACTGCTCTATCAGCAAGATCTAAAACATATGTTTCAACACTTGAATTTTCTCTTCAGTGTTTTGCTCAAAGCCACTTGAAACTCTTTCAAAAGAATACCTGTTAAAATAACTAACTTTTAGAGAGTATTGAGTACACATTCACTCAAGTTCTAATCACCAGGTGTATGTAACAATAAATGGTTTTTATTCTGCAGGGGAAAGACTACCAAAGCCTGACAGAGGGAAGATGCGATTCCATAAAATTGCTAATGTCAACAAAGCTCTGGATTATATTGCCAGCAAAGGAGTGAAACTTGTGTCAATTGGTGCAGAAGGTATGTGACAGAGCTTGACAGTGCACTTTACTTAAACTCTAGGCATTCACATGGCAGAGAAGGCTGACAGAGACCCTTGGCCACATTGCACAGGCTGATTTCTATATATGGGTGCCTCAAAATCCCTTAAGATTGGTGACCTTTATTAGTGAAAGTATAAGAGTTGGAAATTTGTGGACACTTGGAGAAGAACACAGGTGGAAATACCTTGCAGATGAGCCCCAGATTTCTGAGGCCCCAAAGAAAGTCAGGACAAAGAAGGAGTTTGCCTGGTTGACAAGGACTGGGTTAGGTACCAGTATAGGCTGGGGACTGACCTGCTGAGAGCACCCTAGGAGAAAGGGACCTGGGGGTCCTGGTGGACAGCAGGATGACCATGAGCCATCAATGTGCTGTTGTGGCCAAACAGGTCAATGGCATCCTGCAGTGGATTAGTAGGGGTGTAATTAGTAGATTGAGAGGAGATCTCCTTCTCCTCTACTCTGCCCTGGGCCCCTAAGTTTGAGTGCAGAGCCACAAAGATGATTAAGGNTTGAGAAGGACGCAGAACTGCTTGAGAGAGTCCAGTGCAGAGCCACAAAGATGATTAAGGTAGTGGAGCATCTCCCTTATGAGGAAAAGCTGAAGGAATTCTGTGTCTCGTGAGCTTGGAAAAAAGGAGACTGAGGGCTGACCTCATTCATGTTTACAAACATGTAAAGGGTGAGTGTGAGGAGGAAGGAACCAGGCTCTTCTCAGTGACATCCAGTGCTAGGACAAGGGGTGTCAGCTGGAACATAGGAGGTTCCACATAAATCTGAGAAGAAAATTCTTCACAGTGAGAGTGATGAAGCGCTGGAACTGGCTGTCCAGGGGTGTTGTGGAGTCTGGAGACATTTAAAACCTNGCGAAGTGCCGGAACTGGCTGTCCAGGGCGTTGTGGAGTGTGGAGACACTTAAAACCTGGACATGTTCCTGTGCAACTTGAACTAAGAGATCCTGCTCTGGCAGGGAGATTGCACTAGATTATCCCTTACATTCTGTGATTCTGTAATTCTGTGATAAATGTGCTCTAAGATTAGTTTAACTCAAATCTTGAATTCTCTGTGTTTCAGTGGGTCTTGTTCTGAAGTTGGCTTCTTCTGCGTCTCCTATACTTTTATTAAAATAAGAATCTCTTTTAGAAGTCAGCTTGGTTCTAGGATGTGCTTCATCCATTCTGGGATTTTTTTAATCTTTGGGAGATATGATTTAGACAAGACAAAGGCTGACAACACTACCAGGTGTCTTGGAACTACTCTCATATTATTATGAGACCGACTGTGAGACTGACAGCTGTGTTTCTAAAATTCAGATGTAGAGTCAGGGGAGTAATCAAAAGAAATTGTGGTGGGTGGGAGAAATAAAACATCTGTTCAAAGTGGAGCAGGATGTTATTTACTAAAGTTATTTGCCATTGTTCTGTTGTTCAGGAAGTTAAGTAAAATCATTCAGTAGGCTAGCTACATGCTGATAGAACTGGGCAAAAGAAAGGTCTCCCTGCCAAGTGAAACTGTACCTCCTATGAGATTCAATTAATTGTTTAGAAAGGACAAACATCTTTCTAGAAGTAGTTTATGTATCCATTACCATAGAAAGGAGTGAAGTGGCTAGAATGATATCCAATTACTTTTGACTAAATAGCCACAATAATGTGCCCTCCATTCTGGGGGAAGCCTCTAACATGACCTTAGGGCAAAATTCTGACTGTAACCTCAGCATCATTGTGAGGAGCACTAGCTATGTTCTATTCATGTTGCTAGACCTTTTAAGATTTATTTATGAGCCTTCCCTTCCTGTTTTCCGATTCCTCCAGGCTAAACATTAAGAAAAACTTCTCCATGGAAAGGGTCATCAGATCTTGAAGCAGGCTGCCCAGGGAGGGGGTTGAATCAGCATTCCTAGTTGTGTTTTTGTGTAGATCTGAAGGTTAGGGACATGTTTAGTGGTGGGCTTGGGACAGGTGGGTTAATGGTTCAACTCAGTAATCTTAAAGGGATGATTTTACATGTGGCTTTATTCTGGCTTTCAAACCTTGATCTCTGGGAGCTCACTGTGATTTGTGGCTGGAGCAGGATAATTCACTAGGTGGGATAAGTGCATCTGTAGAAGTAATGGAGAGGTCTATTAGCCAGCATTCATAGACTCCACAGGAGTTTGATCTAGCTGGATTGGTTACTCAAATAACATTCATCAAATATGTTCAATTTCTAGATCTAGAGCTCCAAAATCCTAAGAAATCGGTGTTCTTCGAGCGAGCACTTGTTTGAACTCATGTTTATTCATTTGAAACTGAACTGGGTGGGCCATCTGGGTCCAAATCTATACCATCTACCTCTAGGCACATAATAGACCTTTAGTTTTAAGGAATACAAAATACTCTTCCTCAATCTGTGGGGAGAAACATGCACTTAAGGTCTCAGAAGAGCTCTGCTACATTTTAGAGGTGCATGGCTCCCTCCATCTGTTGTGTCTGCAGTCAGAGGCTGTTTGGCTCTTTGGTCAATTAAATGAAGCGGGATGGGACAGAAAAACGGGTCACTATGCTAAACTTTTGCAGTTAAGGTTATTCTGAGAGACATGACGTTGACTGGGCGGCAGAGGGTACTGGAGAGACAATTTTTGTGCCGAAATGAAAATAAACAATACAGAAACCTGTTTGATAACTGAGAGTACCAAATGTGGAGCAGCAGGATGGTAGCTTTTGATGTCGTGCTGGGACTCTGATGCTCCCTGACCAAAAATAAGACCATAGCAAAAGGAGGTTGTGGGACATAGCACTCATTTTCTCTGATCACGTTCTGCATAAAGTGGTAATATTTTCACACCTAGGCTCTTCAACCAAGATTGGAGTATTTGAATCAAGATACATCAGCTTGTATCTGCTTTGAAAGGAGTACTCCATGTCCCATAGCTGCTCCATATTGCATACCTGCACTCCCATATTCCTCCCTTTGCCCTGCTTATTGCTGCTCATTATTGCCAAACTGCAGAGCAGCACTTGAGCACTGTCTGTATGACCTGAAGAGATGGTATAGGCTCAGATCAGCTGTTAAAACCATTTAAACTAACCCCACTGTTCTCCTTGGCAATAACTGGGCGTGAGTTTAGATGCTCTTCTTTAAAAGGTAATTCTCTGTGAGAGAGAAGGAGGCAAGGAAAAGAGGCAGTGATGTCTTTCATCTTCTCAGCCAGTTGCTTCAAGGTGATGGTATCTATGCATGCACTCTATATTTCCTCCTGCATGTAACAGCAGGCCATAATTAGTTAGTCAGAAGATGAAGGTGAACTTCTCATGGGACCCCCATCTGGAATAGTGTGCACAGGTCCATTACAAGAAGGACATGGACCTGTTGGAGTGGATCCAGAGGAGGCCACAAAGATGATCTATGGGCCGAAGCACCTCTGCTATGTTGAGGACAGGCTGAGGGAATTGGGATTGTTTAGTCTGGGGGAAAAGAAAGTTACAGGAAGATCCTTTTATGACCTTCTAGTATCTGAAGGAGACCAACAAGGAAGCTGTGGAGGGAATTTTTACATGGTTTTATAGTCATAGGATGAGGTATTATGGCTTTAAACTGCCATAAAGAGGGTTGAGTTTGATTAGATGTAAGGAGGACGTTCTTCAATATGAAGGTAGTGAGGCACTGGAACAGGTTGCCCAGGGAGATTGTGGATGCTCCATCCCTGGAAGTGTTGAAGGCCAGGTTGGATGGAGCTCTGGGCAACCTGGTTTGGTGAGAGGTGTCCCTCCCTACCCATGGCAGGGGGGTTGGAACTAAATGATCTCTGAGGTTTCTTCCAATCTAAACCATTCTGTGATTCTTGGCTGTACTACTGCAGGCTTTGCTTGTCTGTTTCTGGAGTTTCTGATCTTAGGGTGGAGGGATCAGATGCAAAAAATCATTCATTAATATTAAATTTATATATATTCTTGTGTGGAAGCACAGGAGACAAGTCCACTGCTGCTGTCATAGCTTGGTTGCAGATGGGAAGCTGTCATTGTGAGACATAACACTATGTCAAGTATGGCTGCAAACACTAGATTACATGCATGTGGGCAGGAGTAGAGAGATTCATGTGCCTTCCACTCCTACTCTCAGAAGGCTGAACACGAAGTCAGCTTTGCCCAAGACGTGCTTAGTGCCCTGTTAAGTTCACCACATCACTTCTACTAAGGCACAGTGCCGTGCTGAACTAACAGTGTGGGATCACATTGGGTATAGTTTCACAGTGTGGGATGTCTGGCACCACTAAGTGTTTAGAGAGTCTCTGTGCCCCCTTGTCCTGCATACTTGCTCCCACACTTCACAGCCCTACCCTGTCACTGGGCTGACAACTGTTTCTGTAGCTATGCTGGAGTCTGGACCAGCAATGTGAGCTTGATTTGAAAACACACTTGGCTGCTTTTTATTTTTTTATTTCTGATTTTGGTGCATTTTTCAGCAAAGTATGAAGATGGAAGAACTCCAGCAGGGAGGCAAACCACAGGCTTCTCAAGCTTGTATTGATACCACAGTCCTTAATCCCGTAACTCACTGCCCCTTTGTGTAAGTGTGGGGCATATGGGCTTGTCTGCACCCATCTGTTTTGGCATTATCTGAGTTACATGGATGCTTGGAATACTTTTTAATTGAAATTTTTTGTATCTAATTCTGATGAGGATCATATTATATGATGTGCTGAGTGTTGAAGAGCGTGCAGGTCCAAGGGGACCAACTGGCCGTTTAAAAGAGGGGCTCAAAACTGTCTGGGGGATAGCCATACAAAGTACAATCTAGCAACTTTGAGGGGCCAGGGATAGTCTTTAAAGGCATCATTACTGTTCTGAGGCTGATTGCCATGGGTTCTCTCTGGAGTGGAAAGAGTGTTTGTCAGCTTTAACTGCGATGAGCATAAGCTTGTATATCTGTCTTGTGTAAATGTCTCTCAACTTTGTGATTAAATAAGTCAAGAAGCTAAGGGAAAAGCTGTGAAAGTAGTCCAGGAGTTAGAAGTTCTCCCTTAAGATTTAAAAAAGTGCAGTAACTCCAATTGCAAGGGAATTGCATTCTGAATGAAAGGAACTGAGATCTGGAGAACCACAAACGACAAATACCCTCTCAACATTCTATTCTGCTCTAATTCTGTATTGCCTTTCTGGGGAGTGGAAGAAACAGTAAAGACCAAATGATCTGTGACTCTGCTACAAGAAGGCTAGAATAAAATTAAATAAATAAAGCTCAAGCAGAAACTAAAACCTCTGAGAACTTTCTGCACTGCTTCGCTTAGCATTTTTTCCCCAGGCAATTTTTATTCTTTGTCTTTCCCTTTTTCTTCGTGACTTTTCTGTCCTTATAGGACAGCAAGACTTCTTTTCTCCATAAAGCCATAGCTCTACATATATGAGGTGTAGGAACTATTTTCCTCGCGGAGCAAACAGGTAGTGTGAAGAAAATACTGAAGTTTTCTATTGACCTGTAGAGGAAAATTAAAGGAATAAATCAGCATTTTTTTTCCTCACTGCTACTTTTCAATATTTAGCAACCTACTTTTTCTTCTATTTACATATTTTTCCTGGACTTTTATACATGCCTTTGCAATGGTTTAGGCTAACGTTAGATAAGGAGAGACCAAAGCTGGTAAATCTCTTGGAAATTCTCCTAAGGCATAACGCAGAAAATTCCCTCTCATGCTCTTTTGTTCTGTCTGTGTGTACATACAGCTACAATGATGTAGTGATTACATAAATCCATGAATTGATAACCTGTCAATCAGCGAGGTCTCCTGAGTATTTAAGTCCATTTATTTTACATTACTGTGTATGTGTATAAGACATCTGATCATAATACAATGCAGTACTTGAGCGAGAGGGGAGGAGAGAGAAGTAGCTACACACCCTAGTTATTAATTGGAGTTTTCTTTGGCTGAAAGAATTTAGTGTTGAGATTTGAAGAGACTTGAGATCTTTCAGTGCCAGTATGACAGCAATAATGTCTAGAAGACAGGCGAACTGGTGTAAGAATTCTGGAAAATTGGTATAGAACCCAAAAATTTGATCATAAAAATAGCCATTCATATATAAACTTGGATTATCACATTAGAAACATTGAGAAGTGGTCGGTAACACATCTGTGAATTCCACTGGTTCAGATGACAGCTTGTGTCACGTTCTGCTGTAATTTAACATGTATCTCAGTTCTCAGAGCTGGCATCTGCTTTGTTCTGGAAAAGCTGCCCCTGGATTCAGGCAGTTTGTAAGTAGTAGAACAACTGCATTTTCTGCTGGCACCTCTACTGGCATTTGACATTAAATTGAGGAATTTCCTCTTGCTGCTAATTTATCCTGCTCCTTCCCCAGAGCACCACTGGGGCCCCAGACAGCCACAGCAGTTCCACTTCTGGAGGAAGGTTGGAGGGAACTTTCAAGAAGGAAGGCAGCTGGTGCCTTCCCTGGTCCACTGCTCTTCTGGCCTGAGGTGACTGGAAGGCCAGCTGGCAGTTTCCTTTTCTTATTGTCGCACCTTCGCCCCTTCCAGTGGACCTTCTTTATAGTCTTACTGTTCTCCTGAATCTCTTGGCATGCTTTTCAGATTGATTTAACAGCACCACTGCACTTTAGCACTTTGGCACCATGTGTTTTGGGTGTTAAGAAATGTAAGTGATGTCTCAATTCATATTACAGTGTAGGAGCAACAGGTTTTGATTCAGCTTGTGGAAGGGTCTCCTCAGTACGTGTGGGAAGGATTGGAGAAAACACCTCCCTTGTGTTGTGGGTAGTCTTGTGTTGTAGGTGGACTCAAGCAGTCTTAAAAGTAATTGAAACCCTAGAGGTAGAACAGTCCCATTTTATATTAAAGGTACATATCTGTCTATAGGTGTCAGAGCTGTAAGGCGTTAAAACCATGACTTGCTTAGTCTCACAAGCTGCTGTGACTCCTGAGCTGTTCTTCTCTAGTTTGTGCTGGCAAATACGATTTTCAAAAAAAGATCTAAATAGTACTGGAGAAATATCTGAGTACCATTTTATTAAAAAATATTACTGCTAGTGTCTGTTGTTTCTTAAAATTTCAGGTAAGACCATAATTTTTTGGCAGTTCCTTTGTATTTGAAACAATAAAGCTGATACTGTTCCAACTTTAAATAAGCATTTGCTCTCTGGCTAAGCCTAACAGATACCAAGATTTGAGACAGTTGTGAGTAGCTGGAGCATGGAAGAACTTCCTTTTAGCATGGAAGAACCAAAGAGACTTTAACCTCAGTGATCTGTGGTTGCACTGCCAGGGTAGCACGTGCATGAGTTTGTTGAAAAATGAACCCAGATGAAGCCTGTGTAGATAAGGAACTACGGTAGAACTGTAGTGAATGTATTAGACACAGTATATTGTTTATAGAAATATATGCTTAACAATAATAGAAAATGGAAAACACTTTCTAAATACTGCTACTGCCTCTTTTTTCACCTTAGAAATTGTTGACGGCAATGTGAAAATGACGCTGGGTATGATCTGGACTATCATCCTTCGCTTTGCTATTCAGGATATTTCAGTGGAAGGTAATAGTAATCAACTATGAACACTCATTAGGATATTTGTTTTGAGGCATTTTTATGTGAAATATGTAAAAGTCAGGTGAGTGTTTTTTCGCAGAAAATGAAACTGCAAGTTCCCTACCTGGTGACAAAATCAGCTCCTGAAGGGAAAAATAATTACTCTCCTTATACTGGCAGAGACCTCGAGCCAGTTTTCTAAATGCAGAAGTTCTGGGCTTGTCTTTCAGTTACAGAGAAACGTGCCTGTTTATGAGCTTTAGTGGCCCAAAACTGTTTTGTACCCTGCATGGTAGTCCTATTTCCAACATACTTTTTTAGTCCTGTCCATTTGTCCCATTCTTTACAAATATTATGATTATATCCCTCTTCTTCCTATCACTTTTTTTTCCTCAGTTGCTCCTGAATTTTTATTTTGTTAACTTTCTTAACTTGGTAACTGTTAATAAGTTACAATAAAAGTAGAAGTTACAACAGTCTTTAAATCAAGCATGTGTTGTGAAAAGTCTACAACTCTAGAAACTAATCTAAATTTTCAACAGAAGTAGCATCAATTCAAGCTCTGCAGGCTTTCCGGCCTGTAATTTGTGGGATATTAAATGTGTACCTGATGGTCAGTTTGATCTTTTCTGTCCTTATGCATTCAGATGCCCATAGGGTTCAGATAATGAAGGTATTTCTTTAGCACTTGGATCTCCCTGTATGCAAATACCCTGTATGCAAAACGACTATGAGCATATTTCACGTAGGCACCAACACAATCTTTTATATCTAGTTCTATTACACTTGTATTGGGTATCTTTCTCCAGATCTATGTCCTGCTGTCAAAGCAATAGAATTTCTTAAACTTTTAATACCCCAGAATTGTTGTGGAGGTTGAGACTCTGGTCTGAAGTGTTGCAGTTGAACTGACCTCTGTGTTCTAATGGAGCCTCATTACTCCATTTGCCTGAATGGGACTAAATGTTGCAGGTGGCTGACCACATTTCAATGATAAGGAATTAATTCCTTGGACACCTTTTGTATTTTTCCCTTTGTTTTTTCACTCCCTGATGTTTTTTTTCAGAGACCTCTGCCAAAGAAGGATTGCTGCTGTGGTGTCAAAGAAAAACTGCTCCTTACAGAAATGTGAACATTCAGAACTTCCATCTTAGGTAAACTTCAATTATTTTAAGGAGTAGAAGCAGTCTGAAATATTTTTGGTTGTGTAGTTATATATTTGACAGGAGAATTTCACTCTTCACAAGACTTTTTCTCAAATTATGATCTTAGTTTGGTTAGCCTTTGGCATTATTCCCTATGGGTATCATAGTCAATATTTAAAAGTCCTTACTACATACAGAATGCTCTATGTTATAAAATTTATGTTAAAAAATTCTATATGTTATAAAAAGTCCTTGGAATATGGGAATATCCGAGTTCTGCAGCACAGTGACTTAGCAAGTGGCTCCTGTCAGATGTAGGTACAGACTGTTTTTGGCAAAACTAGCAACACGTTGAGCATGGAAATATCTCATTATGGTGGATTAGTCTTTATTATTTTGTAACATAACTGTAAATAAGAAGCCAAAAATGCACTTACTGCACAACAGCAGCACTTTAAACACGTTTTCACAATCAGGATCATTACCTAAGCTGGAAAACGTAGTGAAGCTCCAGCCTTGTGGGTTTTTGTTAATAACTGGAAACAGAGTTACAGGCCATACATAGGCTGACTGGTTTGGGAATTTCACTGGGCTTGTTCCTGTAGTTCTGACAGTAACCCACCTCATTAAATGTGTAATTGATTTGTAACTGATTTACCCTTGCTGTATTGCCTTTGAGTGATCTGAAACATGTGTGTTATTTCCCTTGAATATATAGAAGTGTCTTTCATTAGAGCTTTATATAGAGTACACGGTGAATTCCAGTATCAAATCCTAGGGTGTATATGTGCATATGCTGGTCTGATACATGATATGGAGAAAACATCTGGAATGGAAGTCCCTTGATTAATGGTTGCGTTGATTGGCAGTTACACACTACAATGGGCCGTCCAGACCATTTCAATCTATATCTTTTGGAGAAAAAAAGGATTTGTTAGTGTAGTGCTTGTTTTAATTCAGGTTTTACCTTCTGGGACATGTTTTTACTACAGCTTCTTAGTATATTCTTCTTAGTTTTATTACATTTTTTTTGAGATTATTCTATTACCCAAATAATCTATGCAGAAATCAAATGACATTTGAGATTCTAAGTCTTCAAATGTTTAGTCCACATTTTAGACCTCACACCTCTTGCCCCAGTGATTACATAAAATGTTTACATAAGGTTTCTTCCAGGCAGTTAATTGTTTCTAGCTGAAAGGAACCTCTTACAATATTTCCAAAGAGATGTTCACTGCCTAATCTTGCCTTGAAAAGCAGCGAGCATGGGGTCACACTGAAGTACATGAAGCTGTAACATGCGATGATGATATGTTTTAAATACATTGATTTATGACTTCTTACTTCTATGAGCACAACATGATTGTACCATTAGAATTGCCTGAAATAACTGACGCAGAAAAAAGCCAGTTGCTTAAGCAGATTTACGTAAGTGCAGGTTTGCTCTGCTTTTATTTCTTTGTAAATGTGCTGTAGGAGTACTAGAAGATTCTGCACTTTCACTGATGAATGTATATCCTGATCTGTCTTTGAACTGTGCTAATTATCACTTGAAATCAGGGACAGTTGCACATAATCTACATGGGTGAAAAAGGATTATAGAGTCCTTAAGTCTGTAGGGACTGTGCAGTATGATATGTTCTACAGGAAAAAATTATAGCAACAGAGAAGCTCAGAGGGATGAGAGTTTGCGGAACATAATTGCCAGGGTTTGACAGGAGAGTTCCTGTTTGATCTTAAGGCTTGAGCAAGGATCAAATTGTAGAATGCCATGACTTTATTAACTAATTTTTTTTTTCCATTCTATTCTTTTTTTGTTGTAAAGCTGGAAAGATGGCCTTGGATTATGTGCACTTATCCACAGACACCGACCTGATCTTATTGACTACTCCAAGCTAAATAAGGTCATCAGTCTGGGTGGTCCAGCATGCTGTCCTGCAGTGATTTGGCTCACTTCTGGTTTGCTTAGCATGTTTTTTAAAGATAAGCAGAGGAGTGCATGCTAATTCCCACTGGCTTTCTAAGCTTCCTCCAGAAAAAACAGTGATACTGGGGCAAGGACCTAATGATTGTCCTATGTCCTTCTTTCCTTCCCATTACAATGACTTAAGCACTTAATTACAAATAATCTGGTGCTTGGTGGTTGATGAAGATTTTTATGCTGCCCAGTACGGAAGTTGATTACAGTACATTGGAATTTTCCACTCACCACTGATAGTGTTGTACAGTCCCCCTTGGTTTGGTTCTGTTGTAAATGACTGCAGATTGCAGAGCAGCAGACAATGAGATGATGATTAATTCTAAAATTCTTTAGAACAAACCCTTGGTAATCAGGAGTAGCAATAAAGTTCTAGTCTGACACAGAAAATACTCACCAATTCTTATGTTATACTTCTATCAATACTTCCAGACAAGTGGAAGCAAAACTGATATTCTAATTTCCTTAAGGGAAAAACTCACAGGGACTACAGGGATTAGTCTGCTAACCATGGCAAATGCGTGTTTTCTAAAAGGTACTAGCTACTTGGGTTTGAGAGGGAGGAATAAGGAGTGAGTGATAATGTCAGATTTTCTGCATTTCATCCGATGAATAACAACTAGAAGGAAAATGGAATGTTGTGGTTTCACAGCTCTCAATACATGGATTTCTTGCTGTCTGGACTTGCACCTTGAGGTCTCATGTAACCACCAGTAAAACAGAAAACCCAATAGTGGTTTTAATTTGTTGAGTGCAACTTTTAATTGATGGGAGAGACTGGTAAATCATGAACTGCATTTTTCATTCCATGCCTTCCATTAGAAATTTATTTTACTAGTAGAAATGAGGGCAAATTATTTTAAATCTCAGTCTGCTTTATGTAGATGTTAACTTTTGGTGGGGTCCTCAAGGTGTGCAGTGAGGAAAATGAAATGATTTTAATTCAAGCAGCTGTTTAGAAAAGCGCAGATCTGAACCAAAGGGCAAAATATTAGCCATTAGCACCAGCTTGTTCTTCTGTTTTCTGTATAAGGTTTCTTGTGGAGAAGCAGATTCATGGGATGACTAAGCTAGTGTCTGTGTACGTGTGTGCAAACAGAAGTTAGTTTGATTGAGTTTGTGCTTTGCAAAGTGGCATGAAGCGCTAAAGAACTTCATGATGTAACCATCCTATATATGAATAAAAGGAATAGAAAAGGGAACAGAACATAATAAAATCTGTTTCAGCATTACTGTTTCCCTCTTAGAGGTTTCCAAAATAAGACCAGGTCAGGTTTCAAACTAAGGCCAAGCTGTGGCATGTAGAGCACATGCAGAAAAATACTAAAATAGATTTTGCTTTTCTGACTGGGCTGTGTTTGATTGACTGCTCATTTTGGTTACATTAACAGCTGTCTTGGTGTCTTGTTTCTTATCTCCTGCATGCTGTCCTTTCCTTTTCTCACCCATGTGTTTTGTGTGAACTTGTAGCTGGAAAGATGGCCTTGCTTTCAACGCCCTTATCCATAGACACAGGCCTGATCTTCTTGACTATGACAAGTTAGATGAGGTATTGCTTTAGCTGTAGCAGAGCTTCTAGTTACTGTGGCTTGTAGTTTTGTTTGAAAGGATGGGTAATGAAGATCTCCAGTTATTCATAAGTTGCTTTATCAGTGAGGCTCTATTTACTCGGGGGCTTAGTATGAAACACACAAATAGGAGGTGCTCATCACTCATCCATAAGCAAAGTGTTTTGACCCAGTCAGTAGGTCTCAATTTAGATTTAGTCTATTTTTTCCCAATTATTTTCAGTAGGAGTTTTTGTACACATAGAATATGTTGCATTACACATGAGGTGTTGTGTAACAGCAAAAAGAAGTTAATGGGCTTTAAGTATTGTCCACGTTTTAAGTTTTTCTTCATGAAAGTTCAAAATGTCAGCACAAGAGGATGTTCTTGAATTTCCACAACTCTAAAATTCAGTTTATAAAGGCATTACAGATTTGGCTGTCTAAGCCAGAACTGTTCTGCTTGTACCTGCGTCTACTTACACATGTGCTTGACCAACAGAGAAGTCAATAGAATTTGTATTGCTGTAAAATAATGCAGGTATCTAGTAATGTGTAGCAGGTCTAAAACATGCAGGACTAACTGTAATCTCCAGTATAACCTGCTGAACCTCTGGCCTTTACTATACATACGACAGCTGTAGTTAATTTAGAAGAAGTTCAGAATTATGAGTGTACACCACACATGATATCTGTTTCCCTACAGAATATATTTGCAGCAGAATCTGTGTGGTGCATAAGCATTTATTACTCTTTTCTTGTAAAAGTACAGCAGCAGATAGACCAAATGTTCATAGAGCTACACTCTGCTGGAAGGGCAATAGTTGTGGCTCCAGATTACAGCATGGAAAAACAATGTTTTAGTCTATCTACTTTATTCTTGCTTTTGAAAAGAATTCTGTCTTTGACTAGTTATTTTCTTCTTTAATGCAGGATGACCCCATAGGAAATATTAACCTTGCAATGGAAATTGCTGAGAAGCACTTGGATATCCCTAAGATGTTGGATGCAGAAGGTGAGAGTTAGATCTTAGTGTTTGTCCAAGACAATAAAACTACTTTTGTTTTGCATCTAGCAAATGTTCAACATTCCTTTTATGTGAATCATAAGACCAGCCTGCTTTATTTTCAAACCATGTTTTCTTTCTTGATCCCCATTTATGGGATAATTTCACTCACTTTTTTACTTCATTCACTACTGTTTGTAATTGTTTGCCTCTACTGAAGTACTTTGGGCCCCCACCTCAGTGATAACTAAAGTAAAATGCAGGACCATAAGATAATCTCTGCCTTTAAGAAATTAAAACCTAAGTCTAATAAAGGGAAACATAACTTTTAGTAGCTTAAAGCTTACTTACTTCTAAGTCAGAGGGACAGAAATACAAATAGAAGTACAGAACTTTCAGAATAAACTGGCAGCTTGTCTCCTATGAAAGACAGACCGAGGGAAGCATATTTTTCATTTATTTTCATTTAACTGTAAGCTTTCTGCAGTGATAGTTTTTAACAAATTGTATGTTTGGTTTCCTCTATAATCTTTACATTTTGTTAATATTTATTAAAGTTTCATGAATATCTTCAAGAAAACCAAACTTTTGTTCTCCCAGATGCTAAGTATTGGAACTTGCCTGCACTAGTTCCAAGTATCTTTTCCAAATATGCAGACCCTGCTCTGGTGGCCTGTTAGTAGAGCAGTGATGACTATAGATAGTTAACATTATAACTAGTTATAACTGTGTATAGTTATCACAGAGCTCTCAAACTCATAGTGTCTGCTTGTCTTGATGTCTTTGGTAGAAAAGTTAGACCGATACAGGAAGATGAGTTTGTAATGTCTTCATTGAAGAGACTCCTTGGTTTCACCTTTGTACTTCAAAGTAATAATTTTCATTTTCTATTTGGCAATTCCCCTTTCAAGAACCAAGGAATTATTTTACCCTGAAATACTTTGCAAGAAACAAACAGAAGTGCTACCTCCTCACCACTGAACACCTCCTGCTATGATTCTCCTTTTCTCAGTTTTTCTCTTCACATTCAGTGTAAGGAGCCTTTTTCTTTCCTTAACAGATTTCCTGCACATTCCAGCCTTTAGTTTGCTATTCTCCCTTTGACACGGGAGGGGGAAATGACATCCTGCTGCTTCTACACCTTCTAAGTATCCACCATCACTTTGTACTGTTTACTTCCATTGTCTTCTCAATGGAAACTTTGCAAAGTCTTGTTTGTGAAGTAGATGCAAAACCAGTAAAATCTTTGGTCCTTCATGCAGAAATGTCACTGATTATATTAGAAGTTGTCATCTCATTCCTCAGTCTTTTCTCACCAATATCTTCCCATTCCTTAACACTGGCAGGAATCTTTGCAGCTTCTACTATCATCATTCACCACTCAGCTGGAATTGGTATAAACCCACCATTTTTCTGCCTTTCTCTGTGATGTATTTGAAAGGTCCATTTTTAGCCATGTACCAATACCCTCATTGCACCCTCTCTGTACTTTTACTCTTTCCTGCCATAAGAAGAGCAAAGCTATCAGCCAGCCAAGCCAAGTTCTTCTGTGATTTATGCTACTAACTAAAAGGACAGAGTGGCTCAAGCATTGCAAAACTGTTACTATCAGGCTTTTCTTAGGACAATGCCCTATTTCTGGACAGTGGTTTAAGAATTCTCCTCATTTCTAATATAATGTCAATAGCCTGTTAGTAACAGGGACTCTGTAGTAGTTAATAGCACTATACTTACTCCCATTCTGTTGCTGGCAGAGGCTGTGTTTGACTATTGAAGAAGGGCAGTGGCTTAGATGAATTTGCTTTGGAGAGGCAGGGAAGCTGAAGCAGGTAGACCTGACAGCCATGCCATCTGCTTGGAAGTTTCCACAAACCATCTGCAGATGTTTTGCCATTTTCAGGAGAGCTGCTATCTTTTCCATTTACTGATTCCTAAAGCACAGGTAGCTTTGCATTGCTATCAGTAAGGAGATGCAGCGTGAATTATAGTGTTTTTTATTTTGAGTCCTTACAGCAGTGAGGAGGCACCATCAGTATCTTGTGAGAATTTCTGAGCAGTTAACCCTCTTCTCTCTACACAGATGTAGTAAACACTGCCAGACCTGATGAAAGAACCATTATGACTTATGTTTCCTGTTACTACCATGCATTTGCTGGTGCTCAGAAGGTGAGATTGTAGATGATGGATCAGATCTCATCCTTCACCTTCTGCCTTGTTTTCAGCATTTTTTCCTCCTCTGATCTTTTCCTCATTAGTTACTAGGTGGCTTCTTAGAGCTGAGCTCATTTGCTGTTGCTTGATTTTCTCTGTGAGCCACTGTCTTGGTAGAGCTAGTAGTAGGCTTGTATTCTGTAGAAACAAACCTTCCTGCCTCATCTTTCTATATATTTACTAATAATATCCAGTAGTTTTTTGACAGCTGGTTACTGAATGGGACAGAGGACATTATTCTCTTTAATTGAACTCATGTACAGTCGTCTGAAGCACCTTTACAAATGCAAGAAGAACATAAACTTTCAGTGAAAAAACAATTTCAGCAGCAGAATGCTGTGTTTCTTGTTCCTGCTGGATATTATTCCTGCTACAGAGGTCAAAATCATCATGACAGTTGCTCAGAAAATAAATGCTTCTCCTGTGCTTTCAGGGTTGTTTTTAAAATGTTTAATGCTCAATGGTAAGTACAAACAGCAACATGAACCACTGCTGCTGTGCAGAATAGATACAGAAACTTATGCAAGCACCTCAGAATAGCTCTGGAGTCATTTCCCAATGAAAAGAAAGAAAAATGTTAAAGTTGGGCACACTTCATGTATTAGTAATGTAAAGAACGGTGATGTTTAATGGTGAGGTTACAACTAATCCACATACAACTTCCAGAGAGCATGTTCTTTGATAAAAATTTAGTTTACCACATTCTGAGTCACTGCTGTCAGTTCTTAAGCAGATAGTCCTGGTTACAAGTAAGTTCCACCTCCTTGTAGGAGCTTATGTTAAATTTCTAGTATACATTGTATTCTGTCAGCACCCCTCGATATAACACTGAATTTATTACAGCTTTGTAGAGTTTGTAGAATGCAGAGCTATGAATGAGAAAACAAATCAGAGACTATGTTGTGGTTTTGTTATTCATCCTGTTTTCTACTCCTCGGATTTTTTTTTGTTTTAATTTTTCCCCCCTCTTGTAGATATTGTGAACACTCCCAAACCCGATGAGAGAGCTATCATGACATACGTGTCCTGCTTCTACCATGCTTTTGCTGGAGCAGAGCAGGTATTAATCAACCATCCCTTCAGGTTGCTGTGGTTTTAATTTGGCTGTCTCACATTTCCAGTGGTTTATTAAAAAGCCCTCTAAATTAGTACTCTGTGGTCTTAATTAACATTTGCAAGTATTACTTGAGCACTGATACTTGTTTTTAACCCACACTTGACCCTGTCCAATGTTGTGTAGCATGTTCTTGTTTCTAATTTAATTTGGTGATTATAAACACTACTTCAAAAAAAACATACACTGAAAGATACTGTGAAGTGGAGTTGTTGTTTGTTGTGGCATAAAAGAATGTTTGAATTTTGGAGACTGAGACTATTCTACACTTATTCATGGTGAGTTGTAATTTAGGGCTCAATTTTCAAAGATGCCTAATGATGCAGAAAGGCACAGAAGGCATTTGACCCAGTATATGTGGCTGCTACCCACTGAAGCCAATGGAATTATTTGTGGATCAACATACCAGTGTAAAAGTCAAGAACATCAGCAGCACAGGATGAGACTCTTACTTACAAATGTGGCATTTCTCACCGTGCTGCTTCAGGCATTTCTAACCTACAAATGGACATAGCATCGTAGAATGCACTGGGTTGGAAAAGAACTTGAAAGGTCATTTAGTGCAACCCCATTTAGTGCAACCCCCCACTTATACTGGTAAATTATTTTTTTTATGTGAAAAAAAATTAAAAAGTACTCTTAAATTATTTGCTTAAATTATTTTTCCTCCATCTTCAAGATTTGAGGTTCTTTCCTGTTTGATAGGTGCCTTACACCTTATCACAACACATGAGTACTGTTGTGCCCTCTTGCTTCTGGGTATGAAGGGTTTGCTGTCAGTGCAAAAGGGCATCATAAAATAGTTTAGGTTATTAATGACCTTAAAAATCATTTAGTTCCTACCCTTTACCATAGACAGAGACACCTCCCACCAGACCAGGTTGCCCAGAGCCCGATCCAACCTGGCCTTCAACACTTCCAGGGATGGAGCAGCCACAGCCTCCCTGGGAAATATGCTTCAGTGTCTCAACATCTGCACAGGGAGGAATTTCTCCTTAAGACTGATCAAAATTTCCCCTCTTTTACCTTGAAATCATTCCCCTTGTCCTATCACTTGAGTCCCTCATAAAAAGTCCACGCACTCTGTAGCGCAGGAGTCCATACATGCATCTGTTGATTAACTGTACTCCAGACATGTGTGCATGTATGTCTGTGATAACAGACTACTGATGTAAATTTTAAATATGGCAAAGCTACACAGTGGCAGAAGGCAAGAAAAGGTTAGCTGCATGTGTTCTCAAGGAACATGTATAGGACATGCAGATATAGAACGGTCTGGGACTACTGTATCATGTGCAGTGTCTTTTTGGTGTGGCTAACAATCTAATACTTTCGTGTGTGGGGGGTTTTTCTAAGTAACAACCTACTAGGGTAACTAAAGAATGAGCAAAATTATCGTTGGGAAGGAAAGATTTATTAGACAACTACATTGGCAGTGTGAAATTCCCCATTGTATAGTAATGCTTCATTGTACGTTAAGGTGATTTCTGTGCTGATCCATGCCTTATTCAGGCCATCAGAATCCATGAGTATAGTAGAGGGGTAATATTTATCGCACTAACTCAGGAGCACTAATCAACAACTATAAGACACCATGATTTTTATTTGCAGCAGCCACATTCTCTCTTTTTCTCCAAGCCTTTACTTTTCTCAGACTGTATTTACGAATGTGTCCTGTTTATTTGCTATGTTTTACAGGCTGAGACTGCAGCTAACCGCATCTGTAAGGTGCTTGCTGTGAATCAGGAAAATGAGAGGTTGATGGAAGAGTATGAGAGACTAGCAAGTGAGGTAAAGACAACTCTACCTGTAAAGTGGTGATAATTGTGTTAATGAAATACTGAAAGCTGAAAGGTTTGACTGTGAAGATATGGTGAGGGGTCAATCATGCAGTGGTGGGATACAAAGCTCAGTGACCAAAGATGAGAAGGTTCAGGTGATGTCTTTGTCAGACTTCTCATGTGTAAGTCTTTCTGTCTCATCAAAGTGTCAGAAAGGGTGTTTTGAAGGCTGTCATAGATCTGCCCCAAGACCAGACTTAGCAGCACCATAATCTTCAAGGATACCCAACCATATGGATCTCATAACTATGACTACTTGAGACATCAAGCCCAATACTTTTAGAAGTGGCAAGTCATCTTGGATAATTCATTTGGAGTAATTAGAGGCATATTTTGTGTCTGTTCATCTTTATGAAAATGAGGAAATTTCTGGAAACATCTAGAATACCTGGGCACATTAGTTTAAAAAGTGTTGTTCAGCTTTGAAAATCTTGTGCTTACTTGCCACTAGGCCACTGATAACCTGCTGGAGTCAATCAATGGAGCAAACTTGATTAGGATTTATGCAATCATTGTGACACTGTTTTGATTACTTTTCCATTGCCTTTTCCCAATTGTTTGTGTGGGCTTGAAAGCTTTTAGAATGGATTCGCCGGACAATTCCTTGGCTGGAAAACAGAACTCCAGAAAAAACAATGCAGGCTATGCAGAAAAAGTTAGAGGATTTCCGGGACTACCGCCGCAAGCACAAACCTCCCAAAGTCCAAGAGAAATGTCAACTGGAGATCAACTTCAACACCCTGCAAACAAAACTGAGAATCAGCAATCGACCAGCTTTCATGCCATCCGAGGGAAAAATGGTTTCAGTAAGTAAAGGAGGATCAATAATCTTATCTTTTTTAGCTGTGATCTCTCAAAAATTTCAACTTGAAGGATGGAAATGCCATTTGAAATCATAACCAGAAACTCCTGTTTGTTGCACTTGATCAATATCAAGCCACTCTTTATACATATTCCCTTTCATTCTGGAATCTTGCTTTCTTGTAAGCATTCTACTGCCTCTTTGAAGACTTTACCCATGACCTAATTATCTTGAGGTGTGTAATGATACAGGGCCTCCCCTGGGATGGTTATCGGTACTTCTCTGTTACGGAGGCCAAATAGTATCTATTTAAGCAAAACTCAAAGTAGTTTCACTGACATTTTGAGCATCAGACTTCCAGAAATTGGCAGTGGTTGATGAATGTTTCTGCCTTTTTGTACTTTTTAAAATTACACTTTAAATTTCTTACATCATGAAGATAAGAAGAGTCAGTACCAAGACTTCTCATTTGCTGATAAACTATGTGAGTTGACTGTGAGTCAAAACATTTCCTATGGAATATAGCAAACATACTATACTGAGAAGTCATTGTATAGGGGTTCCTTTCCTGAACCCACATGAATGGGATGTGCTATTAGGAGTTGAAGTCTGGATTTCCTGGGGTACCTGACAGCATTCTCTATGATTCTGTGATTTCACAAAAATCTGGACATAAAACCTCTTTTTTTTTTTGAGCAAAATTGTGAATGAACAAGTAATCTGCAAATCTAGATAAAAAGGCATGATCATTTCTTCCCCTCCCTCTCAAAGGATATTGCCGGCGCTTGGCAGAGACTTGAACAAGCTGAAAAAGGCTATGAAGAGTGGCTGCTGAATGAAATACGGAGACTGGAAAGACTTGAACACTTGGCTGAGAAATTCAGGCAGAAGGCTTCCACTCACGAGCAGTGGGCATATGGTGAGCAGAGCTGGCTTTTACTATTTTAATGTTTTTTATGTTCAAAGTTGAACTGTCACCGCTGAATATTTGCCAGCCAGAAACTCAACTCATAAGTAGTTTTGACAGCTTTAGAAACTTAAAATAATAATAGATAAAATTGCAAGTTTTGCTGACTGTAGTTATGATCCTAGCTTGTAGATGTGTTACCAACGGCATGCAATTGTAAACATAGTACTCCTGAGGTAGTGAGTCAAACTCTATTCAAATGCTCTATTCAATATTCCCATTGAGGCCATTATTGTGAATGGATTTCTATTCATTTGCACACAAGCAATCCAACTGCGAATGCAGTGACACCCCTGGGTGCACGTGAAATTATTAACTTATTCCAAAATTATTATCATCTGGTCTTCATGACATTTTAAATAATCTACACAAACTGCATGATAACACACTCATTCCTACTCAGCTCCATACACTGGATGGATTACACCCCATATATAGTTCTTAATGTTTTTAATGGTAACCCAGGCCTTACATGGTAGTTGTAACAGCTACAGGACCATACACTGTCTTAGAGAGGTTTGGGGACCATTAAGACTTTATAGAGAGGTTGGCCTCTTTTCACAAGTTACGAGTGATAAGAAGAGAGGAAATGACTTCAGGTTTTGCCAGGGGAAGTTTAAGTTGGACATGAAGAAAAACTTCTCCATGGAAAGGGTCATCAGGTCTTGGAACAAGCTGCCCAGGGAGGGGGTTAAATTACTGTGCCTGCATGTGTTTAGAAATCAGGTAAGTCTGCAGCTTAGGGACATGGTTTAGCGGTGATCTTGGGACAGTTGGGTTAATGGTTGGCTTTGATGATCTTGAAGGTCTTTTCCAACCAAAACAATTGTATGATTCTATGAAACAGAGATCTGCCCTACCATCCCATTGTCTTCCAGCTTCTGCTGTGCTTTGGACTTTTTCCAGACAGAATCGTTTCACACTGTGAAAGCTAACCAGAGTCCATCCCATAACATGGTTGCTGGAAGCACACAAGGTTGTAAAGTGCTGCTAAGCAGACGCTGGAAGGGAAACAGCAGTGTTTATCAGCCCTGAGAGCCCATTTTCTGAGGAAAAACAACTCATGGTGATGCCTTATGGCTGTTACACAGAGAAAACTTCACATAAACTGGTCCACAGCAAGAGAAACAGTGGTCTCTTCTGCCTCTAGAATCCACAGAGCTGCTTAATGCCATGTGGTGAGCTGCAGTTTTAGGGGCTGTTTAGATTCAGTTGTCATGTAACACAGGAGCTACTGAGGAGTAATATTTCAGTTTCTGATTTCCTCTTTGCTTCTCTAACTTTTTAGAAATAGGTTGGCGTTTTCCAATTAAAATGTGGTGTTTGATACAAAAGGCAACATTTTCTTTTTCAAAGAGCTGAAGTGAATAATGAATTGAAGGCAGAACGTGAAAAAGAATAGCAGATCATTAGTAAAAGTGGCGCTTAGCATAGCAGTGTGATTTCTAGTTTTGTAAGTCTGCTCTACAGAAGACATCACGGTAGATTAGAGCCCTGGGTTTTGCCAATATATCATTTTTATGCTGCGTAATACTCGCTATTTTAGACTACTATAAGCAGCCTATGCAAAACTCAAGGAATTACTGAGAGATCTTTACAAATACGTATTTCTAATTAATACTCTCTGCTAATAAGTTACTACTGGTTTTGGGGGGGATGGGATTTCATCTTGTGTATGTGGTTTTCACCATAAATCAGTTCAAAAAGTTGACAAAATCTGCAGTTGCTCTAACAAATACATGAGTAAAAATGGAACAATATTTTAATGTCCTCTTTCAGGTAAAGAGCAGATCTTACTTCAGAAGGACTATGAATCTGCTTCTCTGACAGAAGTCCGCGCCATGTTAAGGAAACATGAAGCTTTTGAGAGCGATTTGGCTGCTCATCAGGACAGGGTGGAACAGATCGCTGCCATTGCCCAGGAGCTGAAGTATGTTCCATTTAAAGGCCTGCAGCTGCTGACATTTAACTTTGCGATAAACTCTTTCCAGTAAATTTGATAGTGTCATAGGTACCAACGTAAGAATTCCAGGCATAGCTCCATAAGTATATTATCTGAGATGGTCACTGAGACCTTTCCCTCATCTTCCCCTTACCCCCAACCAAAAATAGATATGCAACTGGCTAAATGTATTTGAAAGCAAGCATTTTAAAATTGACTTAGCAGCAATCTTTTAGCATTAGCACTACCAGCAACTCGAGTGTGTTCAATCCTGGTGGTGTTCATTTCTCTGTGCACAGGATCTGTTGAGAGGTATTGGCTGGGTACTGGTTGGGAGCTGTTTGGTTTAGAAATGAAGCATTTTCCTACAAGTGTATCAGTCCTTTCAAAAGCTTCACATCCCTAAGTTATCTCTGTAGTAGTGGATAATGTACTGACTTTTATGAAGATTTAATTGTGCTTAGTTTACTTTCACAGTGTCTTCATGTTGTATTCAAAAGTGCCATTGTCTTCATTTCACAGAGGGGGCAGTGGGGGAAACTAGAGAATTTGCTCAGGATCACGCAAGCAAACAAGCACAGAAGGTCTCTTGCTGCAGTGGTTTGGTACCATAAATCAGTGATGCTGCTCATTTTACCAGTCTGGCACACACTCAGAATCATTGTTCACTGGCAGTACAGATCTGTAGAGCCAACAGGAACAAATGTGCTGTAGTGGTCGAAACAGGAGCCAAGATCAAAATTCTCAGATTCTTGCTCTTGGCTTCTACTCTCCCAAGCTTCAGTTTCACACCTTCTTGATTAGGCAAAACAGTTACTACTCCAAAGTCAAGTGAAGGACTATGACTCATAAACAGCTTTGCATTCATTAGCAATTGAAGAATCAGAGGCTTGTCAGAAGATGTAGTTACAACTCAAAATGTAGTATCACTCAAATGGATTTTGAAGAAAAATCCCATTGGTCAAGATTATTCACAAATGGAAAAAGAAAGTGAGCAAAGCACAGCTTACAGCGAGTAAGTAGTGGGGTTTAGTCACTGTGGAAAAGTCTGAAAACCACAGAATGGAGATTTCAGCGAGTGTGTGAGCACCTTCTGTCACACCTTGATCTCTGTGGTGCAGTTACTTGTTCCTCTTTGTACTAAGGAAAGTTTCTGAAACAGCCAATTATCATTAATTCAGCTTTAGCTTGCCAAGTGATGAGAAACTCCAGGAATGCAGGATACATTGCTCAGCATCTGCTTACCAGTGTTTGGAACCCTGTGTCCTTTACCTCTGGTGAGGCCAGTGAACACTGTATCCCGTCTATTTTAGGACTGTCTCTTCTCAGTTGTTTCAGTAATTTGCTGTGTGAAGTTAAACAAGTTATTTGTGGCCTGGGTTTCAAAGGTGCTGAAAACCTGTTGCATTTAGAGACGCTTTACTTTGAATTCTCTGCTTCTCCACACCACGGGGCTATTGCTACTTGATTGTTCACTGAGACTTGGTAGCTCAGTTAATGTCCCTGGAAGGTACAAAATGCAGGGTCATAAAGGTCAAGTGTTAGGATGAGCTGTAAGCAAATGGGCAGCTTCTATTTAAATATTGTTTTCATTTGTACGTTCTTCCTCACACAATGAAGTTATGGAGGAAAATGCTGATTTATTTCTCCATTCATGCGTTTAATAAGGATTGACTAATGCCTGAATGAGAAGAAATATGTATTGGCACCTGAGAGTCAGAGTGAGCTCTCTTATTATTTTATTTTTATTTATTTTTATTTCATTTTATAATTACTAAACCAGGCCCTTAGAAAAATCATCACAATTACTGGTATATAAACTCTATGTCAGTGTGTCTCTGTGTCCTGTTTTAGTCAATGTCTTGGCTGTCTAATGCTGTTTCTTCAAAGGAGAGCAATTGCTGTGTGACTTTGAATTCTACTAGTTACAGTTTCCGGCCCTTCTGGTATTTTCTGCTGTGGCAGATCTGGCAAATCCATCACTTCCAGTACAGCAACTTGTTTTCAGCCAAGAAGGCTGAAACACTGCAACACTCTTTGTAGGGAGTCTCTTTGCTTCTGGAAACCTAGTCTCAAATTATGCTTATGGACGTGATTAACATGATCCTGATTCTGGAGCAGGGCTGAAACATGTTGCTCAGCAGGTTATTTTTGTGACACTGTCTCTGTTCCTAAAGTGAGCTCACACCTAAATGCTTCTCTGAATCAGGACAGAAGTTGACTAAATTTTTAATTCTTTACAGATAAGATTGAATTATTGGTAGTCTGTAGGACCCGCTTAGGTTCATACAGCTGTACTGTCACATATTCAGTGTCTGCAATGTTTAGGATTTGGCAAAGAGTCCTTAAGGACAAGCCAAGAGCTAAATTCAGTGGATGATGATACACCAATAAAAATGAAATTCTGAAGCGCCAAACATGTTTTATTTTGGTCGTGATAGCTGCAGCAGAACCAAGAGGTTTATCTGTCACCAAGAAAAGAGATTATATTTGAGATCGACTCAGTGCAGAATCTCAGCACAGAGTTTTAGAAAATATTCCAGTCAGGCAGAAGAGTAAGCTGCTTTCTGTCAGGGTAAGAGAAACCTATTCAAGTAGGCAGTTGCTACATCTTTTGCTGGTGCACTAGTTCATGCTGGTCGCATAAGTCTGTGTCTGGATATCCCTGTTCTCTGAAGCAGCTCTAGGGTGTAGCTATGTGAGGAGTTCCTGGAGAAGAAGGTGAAAATTATACTTCGTGTTCCAGATCTGGGCAGCCCCTATCAGCATTGCCAGGCCTGTAAGAGAGTGATTTTGCTTTGAATGCAACCTGAGATCTGTTCCTCAGTTAAATAATTTCAGAGTGTAGGAAGCTGGAAGGAATAACTGGATTATTAAAAATACATATTTCTGGCCAATTAATTTAGAACTATACCAGTTTTCAGAACTTGATAAAGCTCCAGACTGAAGCATTCTGATCTTCAGGAGATCAAATTGCTTGTGCTACAGGAATAGCTCAGAGATAGTTCATTAGACACCTTAAAATTGTTTTTAATACCTGGATGTGGATCATAGAGTCATAGACTGATTTAGGTTGGAAGGGACCTCAGAGATGATCTAGTTCCAACCCCTCTGCCATGGGCCAGGACACTTTTCCCTAGACGAGGTTGAACAAAGCGCCATCCAATCTGGCCTTGATGGATACCTGATTTTTCTCACAACAGAGAAAGCTGATCCCGTTCCTATGCTTCTTGGTATGCTGAATGTCTAGATCACACGTGGCTGTACTGCAACACTTGCTTACCTTGAGGAGAAATATTGCAACAAAGAGGAGGAGACATACTAAGAGCCAGTGGAAGTGTGGACAGTGCAACTGCTCCTGTCTTTCAGAAAGTCACAGATTTTTCTCTTCGCTTCTTTCTTAGTGAACTGGACTACCATGATGCTGCAAGTGTTAATGATAGATGCCAAAAAATATGTGACCAATGGGACAGCCTGGGAACACTTACGCAGAAAAGGAGAGAAGCGCTGGAGGTAAATCATCTAAGAGTGTTCATCTAAGGCAGGGAGCGGGGGATGAACGGCTTGTTTCAGGTCTGGAAAAGATGCCACTGATCCTGCACTTTGGAATCTGAACATCAATGAATATCTTCCTCAGATGTAACAATACTCAGATGCCAAGGACAGTTGTAAAGCAGCCACAAATGGCATGTGTTCTTTGCACCACTCTGGAGTTGGATGTCCAGCAAAGAAAAAAAGCCATTAGGTTCTTGCGTTCTCATACTTGTCTGAGCTTAATAGGTGAGGTACAGGGTAATGCTCAGCACTGGCCTAATTTTCTGGTGGTCATGATTTCAAAGCATTTGAGGTGCTTTCTAAAATCTTATCTATTAAGTGAAAAGGAAATCACATGCATGTGTGCCAAGATGGAAAACATATGTCCAACTAACTCCTCCTTTTTATACTTACAAGAAATTAACAAAGCTGGATGAACAAATTTTAATTGATTTGCAGATAGATCACAATAACAGAAATGTTTCAAGTTCAACAATAGTCAAAATGTCACTTGACCTGTTGTTCTTCAAAGACTTCACTCCTCTTAATGTGATGGTTATGAGAGGATCAATTGCTTTCTGAAAGATTAGGCATGACTTGTGTGTGGGTGGGTATGTTTGTGGTGTTAATTTTTGCCCTAGTAACAAGGGGATGTACCTTTTCCAACCTGTACAGAGGACAGAGAAATTGCTCGAAACAATTGATCAGCTTCACCTAGAATTTGCCAAAAGAGCTGCTCCTTTCAACAACTGGATGGAAGGTGCTATGGAAGATCTACAGGACATGTTTATTGTTCACAGCATAGAGGAAATCCAGGTAAATGTGGTCTGTTTTTTTGGTTTACAGTCATAGGGAAAACTAACCTGAAGATTAGAAGTGACCTTCCAATACATGAAAGGACCCATAAGAAGGCTGGGAAAGAGCTGCTCATAAGGGCATGGAACAATAGGATGAGGGGTAGTGGTTTTAAGATAGAATAGGGTAGATTTAGGCTGGATATTAAGAAAAAGTTCTTTAATCTGAGCGTGGTGGATCATTGGAACAGGTTGCCTAGAGAAGTGGTGGAGGCCCCATCCCTGCAGACATTCTCAGGCTGCATGTGGCTCTGAGCAATCTATTCTAACTAAAGATGGCCCTGCTTGTTACAGGGGGGTTGGACTAGATGACTTTTAGAGGCCCCTTCCAACACAATACATTCTATAACTATGATTTTCCTTCTTGGAGAGTAAAACAAGTATAAGGAAAAAAAAACCCTATCTGTCAGGACATTTTCTTTATGATAGGCAGTGTCTGCTGTATTATTAGTAGGGTTCTTCATTGGTGTGAAAGCATATTCCAGAGATCATGGCAGAAGTGCTGGTCCTGATAAAGTCAACGAGGGCTATTTCATGGAGGTACCTAACATTTTTTATTTCCTGCATCTGCAGACACTTGTAGGTACAGACAGAGGCACTGAGAGTCCGAGTGATGAGCTGTGCTTATTTACCACATATCTTCCAGATGCTGGAAGAAACAAAGTTTTCATGCTTTCCTTCTCTGTTTCTGATTTTAGAGTTTAATCTCTGCGCACGATCAATTTAAAGCTACTTTGCCAGAGGCAGATGGTGAAAGGCAGGCCATACTGTCAATCCAGAATGAAGTTGAAAAAGTTATTCAGAGTTACAGCATGAGAATAAGTGCAACCAACCCTTACAGCACTGTGACTGTGGAAGAGATTCGTAGCAAGTGGGAGAAGGTAATATACAGAGGCATTCTTGTGCAAACTGCTCTGGATGAACCTACTCTTGAAAGAGGGCTGGATTAGATGATCCCTAGTGGTCCCTTCCAACCTCTACCAGTCTGTGATCTGTGATCCTGTGATGTGTTTCTTCTACCTAGCTGTTGGTAGCTGTCATTTGTTTGACAACAGATGTTGTCAAGGATTACCATCTCTGGGACCATTAATATTCTGTCCAATTGCAATGAAATTGGCAGTTACCTTCAAAAGTTACTGCAAAAGGAACAAAAAGAGGCTCATAGAACAGTAACACACTTTATTTCATTAGGAACAAAGACACATCATCTGGTGAAGGTAAATGATTGTGTCGAACATATGAATTTTCCAAAGACATAAACTTACAGAGACAAAAACACACCCTCCATGGGTTATACAGAACAAGCAGTAACGACTAAACTCAGAATCTCCCAGGGCGATCCAGAAGGGGGAGCCAAAAAATCTCCTTCTGATGTCAACCTGTATATCATTGAGAAAAATAAGCAACTTGTTCCATTTGTTTTTAAACTATTCAACTGTGCCTACTCACACTTAGTCCTTTCCTACTATAACAGGTGAAGCAGCTGGTGCCTCAGAGGGATCAATCCTTGCAGGAGGAACTAGCCCGCCAGCATGCCAATGAGCGCCTGCGTCGACAGTTTGCTGCTCAGGCCAACGTCATTGGGCCATGGATCCAGACCAAGATGGAGGCAAGTGTCAGATCCTCATGCAGAAGCAGATGAACAAAGTGGTTTATAATTTTTCAACTCCACTTTATATACAGCACAACAGCAATCACCATGATAGTTCATCAGCTGTTTGGTCCTAAAGTATCTATCACCCATTAAGATGATTTTTTAAACAGTAAGCTTGTACAAGTAGTACCTTGATGGTGAGCCAGAGATGTAGCTTTGAAAAATTAATCACCAAATACATACTATTTACCTTCTGATTTCTGCTTATCTTTCTTTTGAAAGATATTTGGGTCATTTGGATCTCAATGCTAATTTCAGAAATGTGCTGTATGTCTTTTGAAATTTCTTTTCTAAAGTAAAAATTATCATTGAATCATCATCCCTGGATGTGTTTATAAGTTGTGTAAATCTGGAGCTTAGGGACAGGATTTAGTGGTGGCCTTGGGACAGTTGTGTTAGTGGTTGGACTCAGTGATCTTAAAGGTCTTTTCCAACCTAAACCATTCTGTGATTTCTACTGTATGTTCTATAACTATTGCTTCTTAGTATGAAATGATTACCTATTTATGTGCATGTTGGTCAAATTACCAAATCTGAAGCTTACATTTTGTGTCTCATTGTTTCTTTTGACAGGAAATTGCCCGTAGCTCTATCGAAATGACAGGGCCTTTGGAGGACCAGATGAATCAGCTGAAGCAATATGAGCACAACATCATCAACTATAAACACAATATTGACAAACTGGAAGGAGATCATCAGCTTATACAAGAAGCCCTGGTGTTTGACAACAAGCACACCAATTATACCATGGAGGTAGCTATTTACTCCCTCTTGTACTTGTTGGTTTATTCTATCCTCTTCTGCCATATAACTGTCTTCCCCTGTTTGAAGAGACTAACATAAAATGGACTTTGGTAGATAATCTCCTAAGACTTTATCTTCACTTACTTTACTTTTAGTGAAGAAGCACCCATGTAGAAACCAGTTGCATATTTTCCTGAAAGCTGTTTTTATTTTTGATGATCCTCGGTCATAATACAGAGTTAGTGGTATGGAAAAGGTGTCACATAAATATTTAGAGCTGATTTTTTGCCTCCTGTACTTTTTATACTTGTAGAAAATTCTCACCTTATTTGATTCTTTAATAAATCTGTATTTTCTCTCACACAGCACATCCGTGTTGGATGGGAGCTCCTGCTTACCACCATTGCTCGAACTATCAATGAGGTTGAGACTCAGATCCTCACAAGAGATGCCAAGGGTATCACCCAGGAACAAATGAATGACTTCAGAGCATCATTCAATCATTTTGACAGGGTACTGTACTCCTACTTTTTCTCAGCTAACAATACTTATTGTGCCCAAAAGCAAGTTTCATTTCAAATATGAGCCTTTTAAAAACCTGCAAATTGCCTCTTTTAAAAACAAAGCAAAAAAGAGCAATTGAAGAAGAGTTTACAGCCTTATGAAACTGAGGTGTTGTACAGATCTGTGTAAGATATTTTTATTCTTTACATTTAATGCAACCTATTTATGCAGTCATAGTGCTGCTAATATCATTGAGTAGTTGTTAAAATAACAGGCAGATAAATCAGTGTGTTTTGGAAGATAAGATGCCCCTTTATTTTAAGGCAGTTCCAGCATCTTCTTGCCAGCAGCTTCATTTAATTCAGCCATAATCTGGATTACAGGTTGAGTTTTTTTTCCTTGACTCATAACCTGTCTCCCTAGAGGTGAATTTGTGGGGCGTATAGTTGGCACACTGATACCTGTCAGTGAAAATCCTTTGTTGTTTTGGCTGTGTGTGAGAAATAAGAAGCTGGCTTTTACTCAGTCATTTAATCATGGATGAATAAAAAGTAGCAATGAAAACATTACAATGAAGAAATGTATGAAGAATCCAGTATTCATGGATACAGGATTGAAAAGGGAGCTACTAATAAATGCAGTCACAAAATACACATGGACAGGGATCTGACACTGCCAGTTGGAGAACAACACATTGTACATGAGTTAACTGCGGGCTCTGGGCTCATTGGAACCCACCTTCAAAACCAAGCTCACATTTCAAATACTGAACAAGTTTTTCCATAAAGCAGCACCAGATTCCTGTAGTTAGCAGATTGTGCTTAACCCCAGACTTATATTCTAATACCATAAGTAGTTGCTTCAAGTAATTTCAAGAAACAGAAAAATGCCACTTTCTTTTCACTGCCATCGTGTTTGTCCAGCTCTACTCAGTAGGGTTTACAGTTAGTTGCTGGCAGTCCTAGTTTGCTAAATGTTCCTTAGAATATCCTTAATTCTTTAGAAAGAAAACCAAGTTTGCAAACCTCTTTTTTCTGAAGAAAGACATGAGCAGAGGGAAGGCGGCTATACAGGAATCAGAAAGAGATTTCATGGAAGATCTTACTGTGACTCTAGTGCAGCATAATTTCTTTCTGTATTTTCTAAGTACATGATAGAAACAGAGATAAATTCCTGGGGTGGAAGGAAGTAGCATGCTAAATTGCTTTCCTAATGCACTGGAGCAGATAACTGAGCAATTAGAGCTATTAAAAAGCAGACAAACCAGGCCTGGATAAATTACAAGCCAAGTACTTGAGAGACCCAGTTAAGGGGAGGCAGGGATTTGTCTCAAAGATTTGACAGTTCCCTAAAGATAAGGAAGCCAGGTGAATGAATCTTATCCGAGATGGCCATCTCCAGCATCTCTGTATCTCTGAACTTGATCTATGAGTTCTCTGCCGCAAGGCCGGTTCAGTGTCTGAGGAGGTATTATGGGCATCTCCTGGTGCCTCAGAAGGACAAGAAGGGAGAAGCCAAGTCCTATACCAGCCAGCCTGACTTTATGGCTCATTAGGCTTTGCAGATATTAGTAGCATAATGCAAGCTAGAGAAAGGAAGAAGGTAAGAACTAAAACCAGCCGGAACTAAAGCCAGGCTTCCTGCAGGGAACAGATAGTAGAAAGCGAAGCTCATACTGATTAAATTAAACCGTACCTTAACATGCAGATGTGACTCAATCTGCACATGGTAGAAAAAGACATTGAACCAATGTGTTTGAGACGAACAAGCTTGGTTTTAGTTTTTATATCCTTGCTGTGTTCTTGCACACTCAAATATTTAGTGTTGACGAATAAAGGAAACATGAGGTTCTGCAGGGTGCACAAGATAATGAAGACTTTTACTGGAATTTAGGCAGAGAAGGCAATAACGGATTATTTTATGATTTTGATCACCTTCAACAGAAAGGAAGATAGAACTGGATATTCTAAATATAATCACTAGCATGAAAAATACTGACTTCCCCATGTAAGGGGAATTAGCAGTATATGCAATAATTTTGTTGTGCTTAGCAGCATCGCTGAAAGCCTGACACACTTTAAAAAACCACACTGAAAGAATTCAGGGCTCAGTATTAGAACTACTTCTGGTTAACACCTATACCATCGATCTTGATGAGAAAATAGAGTGCACCATCGGTAAATATGGTGATACCAAATTAGGTGGGAGTGTTGATCTGCTTGAAGGTAGGAAGGCTCTATAGATAGATTGATCCATGCCAGTGGATCCCCTGGAGAGGTGTGGCTGGAAAAGTACCAAACGTCTGAATATGAGCTAGCAGTGTATGCAGATGGACAAGAAGACAAATGGCACTCAGGCTTGTATCAGACAATAGTATGGCCAGCAGGAGTAGAGAAGGGATTGTCCTCCTGTAGTTGGCACTGGTGAGGCCACACCTCAAGTACTGGGTTCAGTTTTAGGCACCTCAATACAAGAAGGACATTGAGGTGCTAGAACAATGAACCTGGTGAAGGGACTGGGCAACAAACTAAGAAAGGCTGAGGGAGCTGGAGCTGTTTAGTCTGAGGAAGAGGAAGTTGAGGAAACCTTATCACTTCTACAACTGCCTGAAGGGACATTGTAGACAGGTAGGAGCTCATCTCTTCCCACAGTTAATTAGACAGAACAAGAAGGAAGGGCCTCAAGCTGCACCAGGGGAGATTTGGGCTGGACATTAGGAAAAATATTTTTACTAAGAGAGTAGTCAGGCCTTGGAACAGGCTGCCCAGGGGGGTGGGTGAGCCACCATCCCTGGTTGGTTTAAGGGGTGATTAGTTGTGGTGCTTAGTGATACGGTTTAGTGGTGAACTTGGCAGAGTTAATGCTTGACGATGTCAAGGGTCTTTTGCGACCTGAATGATTCTGTGATCCCCAAAATTAATACAATTCCTAGTAAGTGACTTCCACATACTGAAGCACAATAGAATCATTTAGACTGGCTATAGCTCAATTCCTCTGGTGTTTATCCTATTTAAGAATTATCTCAATATTTGACTCTTAGTTTGTGTGGAGGATACCAGCAAAGTACTAGTGTGCAGAGTAGCTCTCTTTGCATTTTTTAAGGAATGTATTTTGGGACACATAAACTTGACAACTTTCTATAGGCCCTTCTAACAACAACTTCCTTTGCTTATAAATCTGAGGAAAGAAACCCTGTCTTCCTCCCCAGGAAGAATTTATAAAAAACCTAAAATCTTGCTGTTCACAATCCATTTGGGGGCTAATTCTGCAGCTCCTAATGACTTGCCAAGAGTGAAATAATTGGGTGAATTGTTTTAAGTGGCTTCTGCATCTTGGCAGAAAACTATTTGGTACTTTACAAGTCTAGTTGTAGGTATGAAATTAAATTTCCTATGTATTTCCTTTCTTGACTGCATAGAAGAGACAGAAAGTGGGACACAAGGTTGGAATCACAGAAGTAGTTTTCATAGTGGTGCATAGCTGAATTATTTTGTCCCAGGCAAACTGGGACACCAACACAGATCTGTTGTCAGTGACTGGTTTTGAAGTATTGTTATGTCAGGACTCCTTTTTCAGATTCAGTGTATTTAATACATTTGAAATCAGATTGCAAAGTCTGTATGATAAAATACCTGCAGCTGCTCTGCATGTAATATCCGATTGACTGTTAAAATATTCTACTATTGATTTGGGGGCAAACTGCAGATTTTAAGTAGGAGCTCTGAAAGCAGCATCAAGCCACCCAGTATTTTACTAGCAGCAAAACAACAGCACCCTATTAAAAGAACCACCTGATGGGACTTAGGCAGGTCAGTTAGCATTCAGGTTGAAGGACATGTTTAAGAATGGATTACTATGACTCAGAAGCTTATTGGTTTTGTAAGACTACCCATAAATGAGAAAGGGGAAGGAAGAGATTTGGAGGAGACTAATAATAATATGGAGGAGGATTTCAGTGTTTTACTACGTATTGGCAGGAAAAGAATAATGAAGTGCTTAACATTGGTCTGCAAACAAGAAAAACAAATACAAAGAACCATTTCCCAACAGAGAAAGCTTTTGTATGGGCTTGATATGTGCATTAATTGCAAAACTGTAGACTCACTTAAGTTATAAAAACTCATTTGATCCCATGAAACTGCTATACTACACAGATGCCTTTTTAGGCTGTATCTGATGCAGGTGAACAAATTTCACTACGAGAATGTGAAAACCTGCTACAGTATGTTTCAACTACTTGGACCACAACTGGGGAGCCCCACTTTATCAGATGATGGTTGTCAGCTGCAACACAACCTCTCCCTAAAGAAACTGCAGTAAGTGCCTGCTTAGGGAGCTCCCACTCCCTTGGTGTAGTCAAGTAAAAACTACTTTTCTACCAACACCTGGCAGAGGAGTTGAAAGGACAAGATTTGGCTTAGCTCCCATTTTTGTATCATTTTGTTTGCTAGAGCCTGTCCCCAGAATGTTATTTTTTTTTGAGAGTTTCAAGCCAGCCCAGACAAGTATTTGCAGAATGATGAACTAAACCACTTTGAGCAGGCAGGAACTATGGTATTAACCATGTTTACAGTTTTTGACTAAACGCTGCTCCAGATCTGCAGCTTTGCTTTATCTCTAATCATTCATGGACTCCCCGCTGTTATTTTTCATTTTCCCTTTATGGAGCTGGTGGAGGTTGATGCAGAGGGTATCAATACAATAACAACATGACATGTCAACAGTGCATTGTGTTGTGAACTTAATGCAGCACCACTTTATTGCATTAGTATATTCAATAAACTAACACAATTTAGTATTTTAAAGAGTGCCTTGGTGACCCCCCCTATAATTTTAGTTATGCATAGCTATATAGACATTTTCAAATATACATTACTCACCTCCCAATACAGACAGAAAACCTTGGATCATCTCCAAACCATCAATCTATAAAATAAGTATAGGTAATTAATTTTCATCTTAGAACTCCTCTCGAACTGATGTTAATCTGAAGGGCACCACTGATAGGACACATTTTCTGTGAAGACAGTGATGAATATGTCTCTTTTTTAAGGAATTCATGTGGTTTTCTTGACCTGGAAAAAAAATACTGGTTCAAACTAATGATCCAGTTTGGTGTTTTACTAGGAACCCTTTAACTTGGAATTTAGTGGGTGTTTTTCAGTCAGTTTTCAAAGCCAAACCTTATGGTATAGACTATGAAAAGAAGGCAGATAACTGAAGAGGATTTATGTCAGGTATAAATTGATCTTATGTCTACTCAAGAAATCAGCTGTTAGGTACTTCTTTTTGGGGATGTGCATATTCAGTTGTTAAGCAGTATTATCAGATCAAGAGTGAGTCACAGTAATTGAGTGGGGTAAAACGTTTTGCACAGGTTCAGTGATGGTTTTACTGCATCTCACATACAGTCTAAGACAACAGAAAATGGAGGAAGCAAATGGAAGATACACTAAAAAGTCTGTTACTACTAAAACTGCTCCAAAAGTACCTGTAGAGGAAACAGGTGTTTCCTCTGTTTGACTCTGTACTTGAAGGAAGGACCCATTTCCACTAAGAAAAGCCCTGAAGCATGAAGTAGCAAAGTTTCTAAACATTTTAGGTCACTCATTGCAGTATGTGGGCAGTGTATTTCCATCAACTGCTGTAAAAACAAGTTATTAGTACAAGAGCAGAAAGTTCTTTACTAACCAACTAACCTGATGTGTGATTTTTCTTTCTTTCACTTTCCCACATGCATGACCTGGGATGGGATGCTAGGATGAATCTGACAATCTACATTCTGATGAATTTAAAGCCTGCCTCATCAGTCTAGGACAGGTTGGAAATGACCTGCAGGTAGCGGCAACTGATATTGTTCTGTTTTCAGATAGGCAAATATAAATACAACAATAGTCAGATTGTGGTTTTGAACTCCAATGTACTGGTCATAATGCTTTGAAAGTTCCTTCCTCTGGGAAGACAACTGGAATAGACAGACTGTCAGCATCACTTGGAGCCTTATTTTTCTATGCATTTGTCAAAGGTTTTTCAGGTTGTTTCATTTACTTGGTTTGAGGTGTTCTATTTGGACTCCAGTAGGTAACTATGGGGAGCTCCTATGCTTCCTCCACTCAGACTTTTGCTAATTTTCCTTTCCTCACACTCAATACAAGCTCTCTACTGCTCTCTCCTGATTTAGGATGACACTGTTTTCTCCAAACCACTGCACTCTATCACAGCACCAAGGAACCATTTATTTACCTTGCCGTCATGCCCTTTAATGTTTACTCAGCTTTGAGGCAGCTGTGCTACAGGCATGTCGTTGCTTAGAAAACAAGCAGCCTCCTTCTCTACAAGGTCTTCAGTTGGACCTTGAACAAGTCTCATCCATTAAGCCAGTGTGCACATCACTCTGCTGTGGCCCAGGTCTTGATAGCCTGTAGCCAGGAGAATCCCAGTGCTTATTTCCCATTTGTCAGCAGATGGCTCTCACAGTGTACCCACCTTAGCCTTGGAATAAGCAGCTCTGCACTCCTTTTAGACTGTTTCTAATGATAATTTTAGTTGCTATAGCGTCCTGTGCACAGACATTTCATATCAGGGAGGCAACTTGAGCATCTCCTGTGTTTGACCGGTTTGATAACAAACTTTTCTCCTTGCCCTTCTCTTTGTCTTCTCTGGTTTTGTTCTATGTATTCTTGTCTCATTTACCTCCTGTTGTTCCTTATGTCTTCTCTCACCTTTCATGATGTTACTTTTTGTGTTGAAAATGTCTGTTTCCCATGTGTAATATGTTAGTTACTTCTTCCTCCTTTAAAACTGATGATGATTCTGATGACCTGCTTGGGCTGTATCAATGAATATTTTTCACACACTGGATCCAATATGCCAATGGTGGAAACTACACATCCCTCTGGAAATCACCCTGGATTCTTCAAACCTTCCCCTTCTGTACTCCTTACATTGTTTTGGTCAATAGAGGAAGAATGGATTGATGGACCACGATGATTTCAGAGCTTGCTTAATTTCAATGGGTTATGACTTGGTATGAACTTTAAGAAGCAATGGCAACCAATTCTGCTTATGACTTCTAACATTAACCACTGCAACACTAAAGCTTAGTGTTTACATTGGCAGAATACTAATCAGATAATTTACACTAGAGGTACTAGTTGTTTCTTTGCCTTTTCTCTACTTTCAAATGCTTAAAATGGAAGTTAAAGGTAAAACTAGGCACTCAAAACTGTATTTTAGGGTCACTCCATTGCTCTTTGAATTAAGGAAACTTCAAAGGGTAAAATGAACAGTAATTAATTTCTTTTGTTGTTCCTTTTTTATCTGCATGAAGGAGTTTTATGCTGCTTAATTCTCATAAAGTAGCTTCGGGGGTTGCTCTTTCTGTTCTTATTTACCCTAAAAACTTCTCCCCAAAATCGCCCATTTTAGTTGAACTGTCCTATATTTGGCATGAAATTTTCAGACTTGGTTCTTTTACTTCTTAATTCAGTGTCTCTGCATGTTCTCTGCTTCTTGGGCTATTTTTTCACCTCCCAGTGCAGTACTTAAATTATAGAGGTTTTAGGACGGGGTGCACACTGAAGTATTAAGTTAAAACAAACAGGTATTGAGGGGAGGTGAGAGTGGGGAGAAGTTGCAGAAAGCTAACCAAGAGGTGTGTGCCATGTATTTAGGACAAAGAATACTTTCTACACTGGTCTCTACTGGTTCATGAAGTTGACAGGCTGTTGGTGATTGATATTGTGGTGACCATAATTTTGTTTTGAATTCTGTGAAAGGGTGAAGCTGAGTTTGCCCGAATCATGTCTCTGGTTGATCCCAATGGACAAGGAACTGTCACTTTCCAGTCCTTCATTGACTTCATGACAAGGGAAACAGCAGACACAGACACGGCGGAGCAAGTAATAGCTTCCTTCAGAATCCTGGCTTCAGATAAGGTCAGTCATCATGCTGCTGGCTACAAGCAGCTCCTACTGAGCCCTTATTTTGCAGAAGTCTTTTACAAGCCTTTCAGTAATAGTGAAGCTTTGTTTTCAGTTTGTGAGACTTAAAAGAAAACATTTGCCTTTTCTTCTTGCTTGGAACAAAGACTCTTAGCTGAAATAGGAGCAGAATTGGAGGCTTGGTCTTTGGATGCTCGTATCACAAGGAATCAACGTGAAACTAGATATCCTAGACAAGGATTAGACAGTTAGTCTAACGGGTGTATTATACATTGGGCTACTTTCATGCAACAGTCTCAATTAGGGAAGAATTTGTTCTGCCTTTGATGTTGTGTGGATGTTTCAGTACTGAGTCTGGCTCTCTGGAACACAAGCTGCACAAGACTATGCCTCACTGGGAGCCCTGACAGCTTGTTCCATTGGGCGATGCCATGTGGTGTACCTCTGTCTTAGGAGAAACAGGAGAAGGCCTCCTCTAGGTACTGGATTTGTGGAGGAAGCGACTGAATTTGGGGCAGTTTCCTCCCTACAAGCAGATCCACTGGTGAATGAGTGGTATCTGAAGATGAAAAAGAGGACAAAAAGCTTCTGGAGGAGTCAATTCCATTAACAGTGGTGGCAGGAAACCAGTTCTGTGCTATGGACAAAGGAGAGATCACAGCAGTACAGATCTCTTTGCCCAGGCTTGCTCTATTGATTTCCTCATCTTGACAGTCGGCATTGATTTTGTGAACTCAGTTAGTGTGGACCACATTTTGCATTCGAGACATATTCTCAGTAGGAATTAAATAGGAACTCAAATAGAAAATGAAAGCCAAGGTCTCAGGAAAAAAAATTGTTTTCATTACACTGCTATTTTAAATAACATTGAGAGGGTGTCCTTCAGATCATAAATGCAAGCAATTAAGAACAGTAATGCATCTTTCATTACAAACAAAGTAGGACCTTGAAACTAATGGGATCTAACTGAAAATGTAACTGTCCTGTCACATTTTGTTGGTAGGATTGCCCTATCAACTCACCATTAGGTATGGAATTCAATGAGGAAAAGTATTTGATCTCAGAAAAACAGGCAGGTTGTCTGAGTTTATTTAGTCACAGCTACAGCAAATAAAAAATGTAGGTACTAAATCTGTCAATCTTTTTCCCATCTCGCAGCCTTATATCCTGGCAGATGAGCTACGTCGGGAGCTGCCTCCTGAGCAGGCTCAGTACTGCATCAAGAGAATGCCTCCGTACACTGGGCCAGGTTCTGTTCCTGGGGCTCTGGATTACACCTCTTTTTCGTCAGCGCTGTATGGAGAGAGCGACCTCTGATTGTGTAACTGGCTGTATCCATGGTAGACACTACAAATACCCACCTTAGTGCCCAGATTGCTTCTCAAAAGCTTTGAAAAGCTGATTTAAAAACACGTTTTACAAATACAGTAGGTACCATTGGTGTAAAGCGCTAGTAACCAAAGTAACTAGTGTGTATTATAGTGTGCAGCACGTTAGTTCCTGCATTGTTGGTTTTAGGTTGTCTGTCCTATAGAACACTAGAAAATATATAAAAAATAATAATAAACAGCAGGACGTAAATGTTGGAAATAACCATTCAGCAAACAGGATGTAAAACCTAAGAACATTGAAACTTGCAAAATATTTCTCCACTTCCCAAACATTTCGATGCCATTATGTGTTTCTTCAACAACGTTCATGAAACTATGCTAGAATTCACGCTTTTTTGTTTTTGTTGTTCTTTTGTGGAGCGATATGGGTTTCCTCTGGTGATAGCTGTTTTTTTATGCTTGTACTGGTAAAATCTAATAAAATGTCAAAACATGGTTTTTCAGGGAGGAAATTTATCAGTTGAGTAAACTGCTTCATTACAGAAACAGTCCCAAATGCTATACTGTTATTTCTTAAACATGGTTTTATCTCATCAGAAAGATTTGTAATATAGGGGGGAAGTAGATTAAATTGCAGGTTTAGAGTTCTGTAAGCGGGACTTTTCTTTCAGGCCTTTTACAGCTGAGTGAGTGCAACTCTTCTCATCAGAAACAATGAGGAAGCTAGTTCGGTGGGAAGTATTTTGTTCTGAAACCCTCATTCTTATCTGCTTTGGACAGTGTCTGTGTCAGCTGGTCCCTTGCGGTATATTAGTGGGCAACACTTGTCTCTCTCCTGCATAATGCAAAATCCCATCCGAGTATACGTAGAGCTATTGTCTCACAGCTTCAACTGTTCAGAGCTCCAGTTTCAGTTTGTCTTGACTTCTGATGGATCGCAGACAGTTTCGTGTTACACTAGTTGTTTACTGTTCTGTTTTTTCCATCTTCAGAAACGAGAAGTAAAAGCAGTAACTTTTTTACTTGAATCCTACTGATGCTGAGGAAATGCAATGTAATCAAAGCAAACCGTTCACGAATGGTGAAGTCAGCTGTGCAGCCCAGTGCTATTAAAGCAATGATGTGCCTATTCAATAAAGTCTGCTTTTCAAAACTTTACAAGACTCTATCCTTGACAATCAGCTAGTGCTTCCCTCTAAAATTTTGGATGTTAGAGGAGGTTTTTTCTGCCGATAGTAAAAGTATGAAGAAAGTGTGTCCTGCGTTTCTGTACATTGTGTTTACATGACTTATGTGCAGAAAGGACAGGTGGCTTCATGAAGTGAGATGGAACAGAATGAGTGACAGTTTGGGGCTGTTCAGCTTGGAGAAGATAAGGCTCTGGAAGGACCTTCTAGCAGCCTTCCAGTACCTGAAGGGGGCTACAAGAATGCTGGAGAGGGACTTTATACAAGGAACCCTAGTGATAGGAGAAGGGGAAATGGTTTCAAACTGAAAGAGGCAGATTTAGTTTAGATCTGAGGAAGAAATTACTCCCCATGAGGGTGATTTGGAGCTGGAACAGGTTGTCCAGGGAGGTTGTGGCTGCTCCATCAGTGGAAGTATTGAAGGCCAGGTTGGGTGGGACTCTGGGCAATCTGGTCAAGTGAGAGGTGTCCCTGCCCATGGCAGGGGAGGGTTGGAACTAGATGATCGCTGAGGTTCCTTCCAAGGACAGAAGGTTGGTCTCTTCTCACAATTAACAAGTGGTAGGACAGCAGGAAATGGCCTCAGGTTCTACCAGGGGAAGTTTAGGTTGGACATGAGGAAAAACTTCGTCGAAAGGGTCATCCCCTGGAACAGGCTGCCCAGGGAGGGGGTTCAATCACCATTACCTGGACATGTTTAAAAGTCGTAGATCTGGAGCTTAGGAATAGGGTTTATCAGTGGCCTTGGGACAGTTGGGTTAATGATGATATTGAAGGTCTTTTCCAACCTGAGTGATTCTATAATTCTGTGATACTATCCACACAGCCAGAAACTACTGCTGCTGCTCACATGGTTCTGTGTCATCTCTTTGTGATGACAGTGCCCTTAGGAACTAAGCTGGGAAGCTTTGCCTTAAAGCAATGGCATTTCCAGCTACATGATTGCTGGGCAGACTGAATTCTATTAAAAAATAAATCTGTGTTTCTTTCATGATCACAGTTTAATGAAATTTTTAGAATAAAATACTGTGCTTCCAAACATGGAACAAAAGCAAAATCTCAGTGCTGCAGCAGGATTATGCTAAACAATGGTGCAGAAATAGTTTCTATCTGACACATCTATCAGGTGTCACTTGTGTTCTCTACCTGCTAATTTTTATATGTGAATTTTTTGTGATATTCCTACTGGTTTTGATGATATGGAAGAGACTTTCAAACTCTTTCTTCACATCAATGCTCTTTTGATCAATGCATGTGAAATACAACATTATCAGCAGCAAGAGAAAAAGACTTTCCTAAAGTAATATTTTTTCTCTCACATACTGTTTTATCCAGAAGAGAGTAAAATTTGGGGTTCCTTAAGCTACTCTGTGGTCATGTTCCAGGGCTATGGGTTTAGCAGAGACATTTCCTTTCCTCTGTGGTTGGGAATCAATGCCATGGCATTTACACTGCAATTCTGGCAGCAAACTAGGTTATTATAAAAAGCCACAGGAGTCATATCTGGGTTCAGCAGGTGAAGACACAACATTAGTTTGATGACCATATGAATAAAGGCTATAGAATAAATAATAGTTTCAAGAAATCAATTAGGATTTACGTTGTTTTAAAGACCATAATACGGATGTCTTCTGTAACTTCAACAATTCTCTGGAAAGCTTATTGCCAAGATAATCTTGGGTTTGTAGTCATAATTTAATTGTATTTTCATCAGAACGTCCTGCTGTTCAGTTTGTCTGCTTCTTAGAGACCCCGATCTTGCAGTCACTGTGCTCCTGGTGTCTGTAGAGGTTATCCCAGACAGAAGTAATTTCAATGAATGAGGAAAATAGTTCCTGTTAGCAGATGGATTTGGTAAGTAAATTCCTTTTTTGAGTTCAATGGCTTGTGGCAGAGAAGTTGGATTCAAGACTAACTTATTTCTTACCATGAAAAACTGCTCAGCAACCTCTGAACTAACATATTCTGTCCGGATTTATGCCTGAAGTCTTCTCTACTTCTGTTTCTCTTAGTAAGATCCACTGTTCCTATGAATTTTCCAGAAGGCTGTTGGATATGCTTAAAAAAAAAAGGTTTTACTGTCTATTGTTATCTTGTGCAAACTGATCCTTAAAGTCTTTTTGTTTTCCCTTGTTATCTGTTTACACTTAACCTGCCGGAATTCACTCTCCTATTTTCCTCATATGCATGTTTCACCAGCTTGCTGAAGGAGTTGCAAAATCCAAGACAGAGGAAGTCCTACCTCCTGTGAGATGAGAAACAAACAAAAATAACCCATCTGCAGTTTGAACAAAGTCTCTAGCAAACTTGATTGTTTAAATCACAAAATCATAGAATCATTTGGGATAGGAAGGGACCTCGAAAGATTATCTAGTCCAATCCCCCTGCCACAGCAGGATCACCCAAACCAAGTCCAGGCTAGTTTCACAGACCCCCAGGAACGCCTGGTGGGTGCCCACGTGAGTATAATGAACATGTATGGCAGACACCAGCTGCTGGGCACTACATCCCTGAGGTCATGTCTACTCACACTATGATTAAACCAAAGATGCAGCATTTAATGTTGTGCAGCATCTTGTTATTTGCACACCATCAAGGGACAGCACACCAAGACAGTTATTTTAGCATTCTTCTTTGCTAATAGAAAGTGACAAAGCCCAACTAATGTAAACTTTATAAAAAAAGACATTTTTAAACACTTTTCATTCTTAAAAATCAACGCATTTCCATCAGTCACCTAAACTTATGAAGACTGACTCTAGTAGCTCCCCAGATTTTGATAAGCCTGTGCAAAACCCTGTTGTGAAATTTGAATAATTGACTTCTTTGGTATTTCAGCATGAAATAAATATTCCACTGAAGTCCTTTTGAAACAGCTCCTCGTGGCAACATTGCGCTCATAGTCATCATCCCTTCTGTAATGGGGACTAACTGCAGCAGACAGGCCGTTAGCAGTGGCCGTTTGCCTTTTCTGAGGAGGCATCTCCCTTCCTGTGAAGCATTTGTATATCTTCTCAGCACACTTTCCCTTCTAACCCTCTGGCTGGGACTGCCCTTTTGCCACTTCTAACAGTTGTCCTTTAGCGCTTAAATGTTCCTGACTGAAGATGTTCATTTAAATCTAGTGTAACGATCTCAAGGCTCCCTTCAATTGGATTTAGAAGGGAGACACTTTATTTCTACTTGATCAGAACTCACTTGTACTTGATTTGTACTAAGGCAATAAACAAAGCTATTATTCCTGTTGGCTTTATTTAATAACTTTAGCTTTGCCATCTAGTCCTGGAGGACTTATTAGACTTTCCCATAGCAAAGAACTCCAGACACCAGCCGTAACATGGAAAGATATTTGTGTACCACATTTTTCTCTAAGCAGGAAAGAAGGGAGGGTTCAGCCTGACTAACCTACGCCCAAGACCTGTACTCTCTTCATACCATCTGGTGGTTTTGCTAGCTCCCAGTGTAAATAGGAAAGAAGGAGAGGTTCATGTGCCAGAATATACAGGAAGATTCAGATCTACTAAGAATAAGGACTGACTGGTGTAAGTAATCACAGGGTGGAAATATCAGGCCTTTGGGGTGACCAAGTACACTCTGGACATGTTTAGTGTAAGTGTGTATTACTGGTAATTAAAGAAGTGCTCTGTCCTGGAGCAGTGTTCACTGTTGGTGTCTGGTTCATGTTGTCACTACTGTCACTATAGACACAGGGGGCTTCTTGCACACAATTTTATTTCTGAAACTTGAGCAAAATTTAGAATTGGCACTACATGTATTTCTTCATATTGCATGATACACAAGACTTGAAAGGTTCTTGTCTTGCATCTTGTCTGACAAGTTTATATTTTTGTACCATTTACATATTTTCTTTCATTAGTACTTTTATTTTAAAGCAATTTTATTTATTCACAGTCAATATTTTCAGCAAAATCAGTTTTCTAGAAGGGTTCATATTTCTGGAACTGGTCCCTAGCTCATGTGTGGGACTCAAATCCTTGCCCTGTTTCTCCTTGCTCCTGACATCATCAGCTTCCCTCTGTTTCCACTCTTCTATTTAGAATGAGAGGAACACGACAGGAAGGCACTGGTGTCCAAGCTACTCTCTGCTGGTAAGACCTTAAGGACACCAGCAGGCTCCAATTGCTCTTAGGAGCTACATATCAGACCTCTATCCCTGCATCTCCCTCTTGTTAGCTGTGGAGATGTGTGTAACTTAGGCCCTCATCCTCGCTCCTTACCCGAGCTGTGTTGTAGGTACGCTATGTATTGGAAACAAGAGTTTACAGCTTGACCTTGGCCTTTTCTCATGGCTATAGATTGTCTAGTGATCACTGAACTGTGGGTTTGAATCTGGTAGGATCACTCACTGGCCCTGGTCTTGACTGGGTACCACAGGGCTGCCTCCTGGACTATTAGGTTGCCTTCTCACCTGCTCTTGAATGTCTTGCCCCTTAATGTCCACTCTGTCACCAAGACCTTTCAGTTCTTCACAGAACGACTCTTCAGCCTGGACTGATTTTTTTGAGGCAGTGTCTGCTGAATGGTGAACTTAATGAATGGCTTGCTCTCAGCTTTAGGATGTCGTGCAACGTGGATAAGAAGGTCTACCAGCACATAAGACGACATGAAGTACCTTCAGAAACCTGTTTCCATAACCAGTCCAGACTGATACAGCCTGGGGTTAAGTGGCTCGAAAACTGCCCAGCA
>VZRI01005344.1:0-18670 GCA_013397515.1 Upupa epops
TATATAATATATATAAAAGTATATAATATATAATATGTTTAATATAGATAAGAATCATAGCATCCTTAGGGATCAGAAGGGACCTCGAAAGATCATCCAGTCCAATCCCCCTGCCACAGCAGGATCACCCAGACCCAGTGGCACAGGAACACAGCCAGGCGGGGCTGGAACGTCTGCAGAGAAGGAGACTCCACAGCCCCGCTGGGCAGCCTGTGCCAGTGCTCCGGGACCCTCCCTGGGAAGAAGGTCCTGCTGAGATCGAGAGGGAACCTGACACCCACCCCTCACAGATTTAGGGACAGGAATGAGGTCCCCCCTCAGCCTCCTCTTCTCCCAGCTCAAGAGCCCCAGCTCCCTCAGCCTTTCCTCATACCAGCCATGAGTACCATTATCTATTGCATCTTAAGCGAAAGACAAGGAAAACCAAGAGTCAAAAGACCACTCATCTTCACTTCATGTGAAGGCTTATTTGCACCGAGGATATTTTTCTGTATCTTCTGTATTGCTGCAAAATCATAACCATGTTTGCCCGGAGGTGAAGAAGCAAAGCCTCACAAAAGCAGAATTAAGAGGACTGAAAACAAAACTATTGGGTGACAAATTTAAAAGACAATAAAAAGCTTTTCTCACAGTAGAGAAGCTAAGTGCAGGCCAAAGTGGAAGTGATTTAAAGATAAGTAGATTTCTTTTATAGAACATTATGGATTGGAAGCGACCTGGAAAGATCATCCAGTCCAATCCCCCTGCCACAGCAGCATCGCCCAGATCAGGTTCAGGTGGGCTTCAAACTTCTCTTGAGAAGGAGACCCCAGGCAGCCCCCTCCAGTGCCCTGTCACCCTCCCTGGGTGACATCCAGTCTCAATCTCCCCATCTCCAGCTCTGCTCCATTCCCCCTAGTCCCGTTGCTCCCTGAGTTCCAATGTCCTGATATTCTTTTCGGAGGATGGATGGGTACCTCAGTAGTTATTACAGACTATGATCCAGAGAAAATCTCCAGCACTGCTATAAATTCTGGGTCCTGGCATCTGCTTCTTCCTCTCCTTCCCAAGCATCCTCTGCTGGCCATGATCGTTTGACAATGCACACAGAACCCCTTGCATCCAGCCCAGCAGAAAGTTCCCTCTGTCTGATAGGAAGTTGTCCCTTCCCTCCCTGTTTTGCACCAGACAAGGTGAACTGCTGGGGTTGTGGAGTCTCCTTCTCTGCAGACGTTCCAGCCCCGCCTGGTTGTGTTCCTGTGCCACTGGGTCTGGGTGATCCTGCTGTGGCAGGGGGACTGGACTGGATGATCTTTCCAGGTCCCTTCCCATCCCTAAGGATCCTATGATTCTATGAAATAATTCTCCTGCCCCTCTGCAAAACACGCTCAGCTCGGTGCAGACAAGCTCTGTCATCACACGATATCCTGACGTTTGCAGCCCTGACAAGGAGGGTTCTGGCAAGGGAAATATTCTCATGTGGAGCCAATTTGCTTGTTTACTGTGAAATAATTTACTTTCTTTGACAGATTAAAAGAGAGGGGGGTTTTATGGTTCATGATAAACCTGGGTCTGAATCAGAGCGATCAGAGCGGACGGCTGCATTCCCTGCATTCCTGGCAGGTCTTAAGGGTGAGCTGTGGCATTAGCTGTGGTGGAAGAGAACCCTGAACCCAGGCCTTGGCACTGAGGGAGTAAAAACCTCTTTGAACGTCAGTACAGATCCCTGTAGAACTTTTGTTTGAGTCAGATGCATTAAGATCTTTAAGGGAAACAGTAACTGGTTCATCTGAAATGCTCTGAGAAATCATAGAATCCTTAGGGATGGGAAGGGACCTCTAAAGATCCTCCAGTGCAATCCCCCTGCCACAGCAGGATCCCCCCAGACCCAGTGGCACAGGAACACAGCCAGGCGGGGCTGGAACGTCTGCAGAGAAGGAGACTCCACAGCCCCCCTGGGCAGCCTGGTCCAGTGCTCCGGGACCCTCCCTGGGAATCGGAACCCTCAGCTCCTGCTGAGATTGAGAGGGAACCTCCTCTGTTCCAGCTGGCACCCAGTGCCCCTTGTCCTGTCACCATATGCCCTTGAGCAGAGCCTGGCTCCATCCCCCTGAGATCACCAAGTCCAAGCAATAACCCTACTCTACCGAGGTCATCACTAGTTTTCAGTGGAAGCATTAAGGGTGTATTTAAAATGTGGACAGCTTCAAGTCCTCGCAGGTGATGAGATCACAGCCACGTGTGCTTCTCTCAGAATGATCGTGTGCTGTGATTCAGCTTCATTTCCTTTCTTTAGGGCACTCAGAAGTCAGTAACAATAGGTAAATGGGTTATTTCTTTTTTCATAATGTAACTTCAGATTTTCCAGACAGCCTCTCACTCCTTTGCTCAGAGGAAGTCACAACTCAGTGCCCATTTTTCTCTAGCAGGAGAAAAGTGGGAGTTCATGAGCTCTGGCTGTTAAACTCTGCAATTACATCAATCCACCTCCTCTGTCCTGTGGAGCTTCTCTGATAGCCTATTCTGTATTTCCCCAGGAGCCAAGATCAAGGCCTGAGAAGAAGCCTCTCTCTGTACTGAACCCAAAGCAAACCCTGTGCTCTACTGGCCAAACCCCATTCTCCACCATCACAGACACCCCCACCCGGCCTTGTTCCTTCTGATGCTATCTCTTTCAAACCATTATCAGTTCTCAGCCTGACCACGGCTGGCAGCTGGGACCTCCACCCTGCTCAAATGTTAGTTGGAATCTTCTATTCATTCCCTGACTGGAATACCAAGAGATTGATGTGCCCAGACAGAAAGATTGTGTGGAAATAGCTGATCAGAGAGACCGCTTTGAAGTCACCATCTGAAGCACCCAGAGCTGGACTGGTTTGTACTGGATTCTTTCATGCCAAGCTCTTGCTGTCCCATCTGAAGAGCTTCTTTGTGAGCAATGACTGAGGATGCATCTTGGGAACGAGCTGATACTTCAAAAGATGATTCTTGCAGTATTATCTTGCAGAAAGCTTCTCTTCTGAAGGAAATGCTGCAGAGCCCTCGCAGTGATCCCAACGTGCCTTTTATCACCGGGCTGTCTGCACCATCGCTTTTCCATACAGCTGAGAAGCTAATCCTTGTCAGCTAGGACTCTCACTAAGTGATGGATGTGCAGACATACGCTGTCTTTTATGATGCTCCGTCTCACTTCAAATATGAACGGGCCTGCTGAAGTCAATGGAAGTTCATTCACTGTGCGGCAAACCCCGGCCGCCTGCACTGCTTTGTGAACATTACAATTAAATCCAACTTTATGGTTTGTTATTAGTGAGGTTTATTTCCTGTCCTGAGGGTCTGCTGGGGTTTATTTTTAAAGAACAATTTGCACACAATGAGGAGAAATTGCTCACCAAGGGAAGAATTTGCCCATCAATGCAAGAATTTGCCCACCAAGGGAAGAATTTGCCCACCAAGGGAAGGATGTGCCCACCAAACCAGTTAGCCACAGGTAAAACTTACACTGAGGAAAGGAAAACTGGTAGCCTGTGCCAGCTAATACCCAATGACTTCTACTACACATTTAGTAGAAGTCATTAACCAGCACATTGTCCACAGGAGCCATGAAGATTGACACTGCTCTCCACACCCTGTTACCCCACCGCTACCAACGCTGCCGTATGGGTTTCTACATAACCAGGAGAAACTGGATTTGGATGGTGTATTGAAACCAGTACATTTTTAGCTCTAAAAAGCTAAAAGGGGTTTTTTTAATACAAAAATAAGGTCTAGGTGTGAAAGGCATTATTTGCACCTATGCAGGACCCTTTATTTTTCATCGGTCACCGTCTAATGGGATTATTTTAATGCTCCGTAGCACAGCTGCGATGACAGCAGAATGCAGGGGCAAACTCAGTATCCACCTGCACGTGGACAATCCCTCAGTCTGAACAGCTCTTGTTGAGGGTGTTAGTGAATGGATTTGAAGTTTTAAAGTGATGTCTAGCATGTTAGATATGTGAGCATACTCTCCATGAGCACCACATTCTTCACACAGCAGTTCTGGCAGTGCTCTCCTACAAGCAGGTCTTGCTATGGTTTTACCTTGGTATCACAGTACTGATGAGGCTGGAAAAGACCTTAAAGATCATCCAGTCCAACCTAAACCCAACTAAACCAAGCAAACCTAACATCTATTGTACAAAATAGCCACAACAACTTCAATGGCAGCTGTAAAGCAGCTGTTTGCAGAGACATGTAACTGCAGAGATGCTTTCAGATCAGTGATATAACACGGGATAAAACACCAAGAACATACAGAAGAAGGCATGCTGCTGCATGAAAAAGAATTTCAAAGCCCGCAGAAACTTACCACTGAGGTAAGAGCCATCTGAAAACTGTAGATTCGTGCAAGGCCAAAGTCAGCTAATTTTATCTGCCCGCTGCTGGTTACAAGGATGTTCTGGGGTTTCAGGTCCCGGTGCACTACACGGTGTGAATGCAGAAAATCCAGTCCCCGAAAGAGCTGCAGCATCATATCCTAAATGTAGAGAAGACATCAAAATGCAGTTAGCAAGAGGACGTGACAAAGCAGTAAGCTGTCTGTCATAATCCATTCTTTAATAGGTATCGACTTAACAGTTGTGCACAGGAGCTCAAAGAATCATAGAATCATAAAATCCTCAGGGATGGGAAGGGACCTCAAATGATCATCCAGTCCAATCCCCCTGCCACAGCAGGATCACACAGACCAAATCACATAGGAACACAGCCAGGCAGGGCTGGAACATCTGCAGAGAAGGAGACTCCACAGCCCCCCTGGGCAGCCTGGTCCAGTGCTCCGGGACCCTCCCTGGGAAGGTCCTTCTGAAATTTAGATGGAACCGCCTCTGTTCCAGCTGGCACCCAGTGCCCCTTGTCCTGTTCCCAGATGCCCTTNCCAGAGCCCATTGCTGGCTCAGAGTCACCATGATGGCCACTCAGACCCCCAGATCCCTTTCTCCCCCACTGCTCTCCACCAGGTCAGTCCCCACCCTGTGCTGGTATAAAACCAACTATCAGTATAAACTGGCCAGAAGTCAGCTAAAACCAGCTGACTGGAACAGGCGTCTTTATCAAGTTAAGCTACAGCTTTTAGCTGCATGATTTGAGGTTGACAGAGGACCACTTTATGGTTAACATACTTCAAAGAACTAGCAAAAGCATGTCTGTCAGTCTCTGGACACCTTGAGAAGAAAGGGTCTGAGTAAGAAAAATAAGGAGCAGGTATTTGCTCCTAGATCAAATCACTTTTCTCATGAGTTTCTGCTTTGTCCTGCCTGAACGAAGTGAATTTTTATTATTCATTTATTTATTATTCACTTCAGTGGGCACGCAGACGGGTTTTAACCAGAAAAGCAGTTGATCTGAAAAGGACAAATCTGTTAGCGAGGGAAAACGTTTCTATACAGCCAAACCTGTGGACAGAACAGATCCAAGTGTAATAACCAGAAGCAAGCTTTGCTGTAGTGATGCGAACGTCTGTGACTCATGGTTTCACATTAATCTTAGTCATGAGAAAGGAATGAATCAAATAGACTCAAAACTAAATACTAGAAATCCCCTGAATTCTAAATTAGAAGGAGACTGTCAACTTGAAAACTGTATTTGTGCAACACGCTGCTTACAAGAAGATGCTGCAACAAGAAGGAGAGAAAGGAATGTAAAAAGAAGTCCATTTTGGTTGTGCGCTTGAGTCTGTGGTACTGCAGCTCTGTGTTTGCTGCCGACACATGGCAGTGCCATGAGCCAGGCAGCACAGCACCTGCCAATCCTGTTAGGAGTAACAAAATCACCTTGGAGGTGTGGATGGCATGAAACACGACAAAAGGGAAGGAGGAGGAATTGAAGTTGGTTGGTACTGCTCTTCTCAGGCTGAGGGGGGACCTCATTCCTGTCTCTAAATCTGTGAGGGGTGGGTGTCAGGAGGATGGAGCCAGGCTCTGCTCAAGGTCATCTGGTGATGGGACAAGGGGCACTGGGTGCCAGCTGGAACAGAGGAGGTTCCCTCTCAATCTCAGCAGGACCTTCTTCCCAGGGAGGGTCCTGGAGCACTGGCACAGGCTGCCCAGGGGGGCTGTGGAGTCTCCTTCTCTGCAGACGTTCCAGCCCCGCCTGGCTGTGTTCCTGTGCCACTTGGTCTGGGTGACCCTGCTGTGGCAGGGGGGGTGGACTGGATGATCTTTCCAGGTCCCTTCTGATCCCTAGTGATTCCATAGAGGCAGTGCCATGGAGCTGTGGACGCTGTGACAGCATTTATTATCACTTCTGGTGGTAAACTGAACCTAATTCCCGCCTAGTTGATGCCTGTTATTCCCTTTGTTTCCCCAGGGAACAACACTGAGATCTGATAATTCTGATAACCAGTATAAGATGTGTAACTTAAATACCCAGAGCTTACTGAAATCTCTTCTGTTTATGCAGTTCCCTGCTGCAGTTCAGAAATACACGGAAAGGCTAGCACAACTACTCTGCAGGTTTAAGTCAGAGGAATGGAAGTGTGATGTATCTGTTCACTCTGTACTATTACAACTGAGAANATCCCTAGTGATTCCATAGAGGCAGTGCCATGGAACTGTGGATGCTGTGACAGCATTTATTATCACTTCTGGTGGCAGACTGAGAACCTAATTCCCGGCTAGTTGATGCCTGTTATTCCCTTTGTTTCCCCAGGGAACAACACTGAGATCTGATAATTCTGATAACCAGTATAAGATGTGTAACTTAAATACCCAGAGTTTACTGAAATCTCTTCTGTTTATGCAGTTCCCTGCTGCAGTTCAGAAATACACGGAAAGGCTAGCACAACTACTCTGCAGGTTTAAGTCAGAGGAATGGAAGTGTGATGTATCTGTTCACTCTGTACTATTACAACTGAGAACCCAACAGTCTTTCAAACGCCAAGAACACACCAAGAGCCCTTCAGTGTGTTGTTCTCCCGAGTGTATACTCAGTGCCTTGCCTGAACTCCTGCCCATCGATCCCTTTTTTATTGCAGTGAGACATAATACCAGACAAAGTAAGGAAGTCATTTCAAAAACCTAAGGATTAGTCAGTAGACCCAGCCTAGCAAGTCCCTTCGTGGTGACATTTCAGCATCCTACTCATCTGTCAAGTATGTAAACTCATTCCTGCAGTTACCAAACTACTGAGATTTTTTTCCCTACAACTGGTGCTGGTTTTGTTTTGACTTTCTTTCTCAGGCTCAGCAAATGCAGTTCTGCTTTGCTAGGTGCAAGTTTCAAGCTGTTTTCGGTTACTAAATTCATTCTTCCAGGCACAGGTGAACCATAGAATCCTAGAATCCTTAGGGATGGGAAGGGACCTGGAAAGATCATCCAGTCCAATCCCCCTGCCACAGCAGGATCACCCAGACCCAGTGGCAGAGGAACACAGCCAGGCGGGGCTGGAACGTCTGCAGAGAAGGAGACTCCACAACCCCCCTGGGCAGCCTGGTCCAGTGCTCCATCACCCTCACTGTGAAGAACAACCTTTTTAATCACTCAACTCCTTCCACGTGTTGTGATCACTATTAAAAACAAGAGAAAGCACACAGCTTAGCAGATCTGAGCCTATAGAGGAAAGCAAACCTTTCCCTCTGTGTATCTGGCTGATAGCATCAGAGGTTTGTACATCCCCTCATCCTTTCTGGGAAGCTTGCTTTCTTTTATTACAAGCTTTCAGAAAACTGTACTGGAGACAGAAGTGTCTCAGAGCACATCCTGGTTTGACAACTGTTACCCTCTCTGTTCCTTTATTCCTCATACTGTCTGAAAAAGAGATGAGAATGAAAATTGACTAAGAAATCCCCCAAACTCTGTACCGGCTCATGCAGCTGGTAAGCCCCACACAGATGAGTCGAAAGAGCATCTGTGATTTGTATGCATTGGCTCGACAGCTCTTTCTGTCATCTTTGGGGAGGGATACCAGCCAAACTTCTGTATCCAATCCAAGCTGGAGAGCTGGTGCGGAGCTGCCATTTGAATTCTGGAGTGCACTTCCTTAAAATCATAGAATCATTAGGGATGGGAAGGGATCTCAAAAGATCATCCAGTCCAATCCCCCTGCCACAGCAGGATCACCCAGACCAAGTCCAGGTGGGTTTCAAACGTCTCCACAGAAGGAGACTCCACAAACCCTGCAGGCAGCCCCAGCTTCTTTAGTGGTCATGATTCTCAACAAGAGAAGTCATCCTTCCTTTGACTGTTGCTCTGAGAGAATTCCTTATGGGAATTCTGGTTAAACCCTGGACTTCCACTTGACTCAGTCAACCTATTCTGGAGCACTGTGCATTTTCCCCTCTCTCTGCCACCTCTCAGTAGAGCCTAGTGATTGTAGTTTTTAAAAAGGTTTTGATTGCTTCTAACAGCCTGTATTTCCTTCTCTCATCGTGGGATATTGATGTCATTTCCTCTCCATAGAGCTTGCTTCTGCATTCCCAAGCTGTACTCTGGGACATCGTAAGCCTATCACCACTTGTTGCAATCCTCATGGAATACCTCTTGATGTGATCAATGACAGTAATCAATGACATGACTTCCTTTAACTCTTTCATTGCGCTCCTGAGAGGAGTTCACAGACATCAGGCCAGAATCTACATCTACAGGGTGTTACCATCCACTGAAGCCAACCGTCCTCCAGTGCTGCTCACACTGATCCTTGTGAGGATGCTAGCAACAATCAACCCCCTTCCCTACATGATAATGCTCAGCTCAGTTAGCCTGACAGTAATTTACCAGCGCCTTCCTGACACTGCTGGCCATCGTAGTGCTTTTTAATTGACTCAAACTCCACCAAGGGTTACAAATATAGAACATATATTGACAGCTGACACTCTCTCTAACAGGAAAGATGCATTGCTGTGGGGCCCAGAGCTCTGCTGCTTCATCTCTGCAGCTGTCTGGGGATAGCAGCTAATTCTATCCACTTGTTTAACCTTGGGGATAACGTCTGGAGGGGACCAAGTGCCACAAGCGTGCTTTTTTTTAACGGTCATTTCCTCTCTGGTGTAACTTGCATGACAGCATGTGACAAGCAGAAATTAATGGGGACACTGCTGTGCCAATACCTCTTGAATTGCCTTTACACTGGCTGCAGGCTGCCTGCTTGGACCCAGCCAAGACCTCACATGAAACGTGGCAATGGGCCCGCAGCTCTATTCACGAACAAGCCAGCTGGTCAGTGATTAGAAAGCTGAAACAATGCTGTGAACATCCATCAGGAAAAATACTTTACAAACAGCTTCGGACTTAGAAGGTAAAGTCTCCTGTAAAGTAAATCTCTTAAGCTTCCCTTTTGGCCACTGCTAGCTCAAGCTAACATGGGAGGTGATGTGAAAGACCCTAGAAAACACCTGCCCTACGTTGTCACCTGAACAGCAGAAGGACTAACATCTTAACGGGCACAAAGTCGTGTGCAAACAGCTTCAACCACATGGGTTCTGTTTCACATTATGGGAAGGCACAGAGATTTATGCCAGGCTACTCTTCCCAATGGTCTATCAACACCTTGGCGACACCACCGCCAGTTCTGCAGCAGCTCTGGTTGGGGTTGTGTGCAGTGTGCCACCGGGAAGGCCGGGATTTGTTTATATGCTGATACATAACAACAAAGGATGAGCTTTCAGAACCATCCCGGGGGATGTGGATGACCAGATCCCCTGCAGCCAAGGCAGCTTTGAACATTTCACTCAATGACTTTTTCGAAAACTCTCAAATCCTTGGCTGGACACAAAAGGCTGAAGAAGATTGTTCCTTTAATTTCTCTCTCAGCTGTAAGTTTTTTTGAACAGTATCTGCTGAAAATTCGTGGCTGCTTTACGAAACGCCTGCATAGAGACAAGAAAACAAATGATGCCTTCTTTAAACTAAGAAAGAAGCAGTCAAGAGGATGCTATTGATTAGAAACCCAAACACAATTTAAAATCAAGAGTAGTGGACACCTAATTCCTTCGTTATGAACTTGGTTCAGTAATTTCTGATCAATAGAAAACTCGTTTAAGCAGCTTAACATGGGTCTGCTTAATGTCCTCAATATAAGGAACTCTATTTTGTGATACATACAGATATGTGAGAGCAGAAGACGCTGTGGAAGAGGCTGCTAGGATAGCAGTCACCTTTGTGCATTAGAAACAGGAGTTTGGGCTTTGGGCCTCTCATTTTGGTTGCTTCCTTCTAGGAGTTCAATATTGCCACAGAATCATAGGATCAATGAGGTTGGAAAAGACCTTCAAGATCACCACGTCCAACAATTAACCCAGCTCTGCCAAGCCCACTGCTAAACGGTGCCCTCGAGCGCTGTCTCCACTGCTTTCAAACGCTTGCAGTGATGGTGATTCAACCCCCTCCCTGGGCAGCTGCTCCCAGTGTCCGATGATCCTTTCAGTGAAGAAGCTTTTCCTAATGTCCAACCTAAACCTCCCCTGGTGCAACTTGAGACCATTTCCTCTTGTCTTAGCCCCCGTGACTTGTGAGAAGAGATGAACGCACATCGTTCTACACCCTCCTTTCAGGAATGGCACTTGCAGGCTGAGGAAGAAGATGGCCTCACATTAGGCACTACCAGGCAAGCACTTTGTCCTACGTGCAGGGCATAGAGAAGAGATTTTGCAAGAGTTGTCAAGCAAGCAGACGAAGTAGAAGGATGTATTACACATCAGAAGTGAGACCCAGCTCCCTCAGCCTTTCCTCATCAGGGAGCTGCTCCCCTTCCTTCATCATCTTCGTTGTTCTACGCTGGACACCCTCCAGCAGCTCTGCATCCTTGAAGTCAGGGGCCCTAGAACTGGACACAATACTCCAGATGCGACCTCACTAGTGCAGAGTAGAGGGGGAAAAGAACCCCTCTCGATCTGCTAACCACCCCATTTCTGATTCCCCATTAACAAAACAACCCTTAGGAACCAGACAATGCAATATCAAATCCCACGTTATTCCAAAACGACAGTCAATTAAGTAGAAACAAACTGTATCCTCGGCAGGGCAAATGAGAGAAGCTATGGATCACTATCAAAGGGCTTCTGTTTTCTTTTGTTTATTAAATAGCAACTTTCTTATTTACTGCAGCTTTGCAGGCTAGCGAGCAGCTGGGTGTAACACATTTCCACGGCGCGTAACCTCTCCTTATGCTTCGTTAGATTCCTTATCAAGACTAGAAGAAAAGAACCCTCTCTGTTCTGCTTTTCCTGTGGCAAAGGAAAAGACAAGATGATGACTTTCCAGCTCATTTCACTCGTACAACGTTCTCATCAATCACCACGGGGTAGGTCTTTGTTATTTTCACTGAAGGACTGCTCTTGGTTTTCGGTCACAATAAAGCGTGACTCCACTAACTAACAAATCAAGGTTACCTCCAGCGCATTTGCAACAGAACAAAACGCAAACATATGGCTAAAAGCTACGTCTGAAATCTTTTTCCAAGGCCCCAGATTCACAGAGATCGCATTCGTTCTGAATTCTTTTCACTGAAACAAAGGTTACAGTCTGAAACCTTCCAAGCAGTTGAGGTAAGGAAGCTAAACTACCCATTCCATCAAGCACCAAAAGCTTTCTGCTTGTTGTGAGACTTTCTGCTCCAGAAACCCAGCGAAGGAACTGTGGTTTATTTTTATTTGAGACTCTCTGTCAAGTATGCATCTCTTTGCAGTTTTGGTTCACTAGAGCCCACGCAGCTTGGCCTCTGGTCTCCCTTTCCTTCAGCGAGCCCTATGGACAGCAGCGGGGCCCATGCGAACAAACAGAAAAGCAAGAAAGGGATGTGTTCTAACCAAGGCAATAGCACAATAAAAAACGCTTTGTGAGATGCTCTCTCCTTTCACTTGATGTTTTTGTATGTCTTTTCCTTTGGGCTCCGTGTCGGTTCTCACTGCGCGGCAGTTACACACAACAAATTACTGTAATAACAAGCATATGGCTCCGAGATCGCTGCCCACTTTCTCAAGTCTCCAATTAGACATTTTTATTTCAAATCCATCAAAGACATCCCTACGCTCTCTCATTAAGTGCATTTGTAACGTCCTAGGTATTCCTTTAGAACCCTTTCCATGAAACTGGTGGGTCTGGGTTTGGCTGCTGAGGATTTCCTCCGTCCCGCTCAAGGAGGAGGATGTTCCTGTCAAAACATCTCTCTGAAAAGTCCTCGCTAAAGTATTTACTCTGCTTGTCAGGACAGGAATATCTGGAGTTATTTCCAAACGAAAGCAGCTTTAGGAATGAATCATAAGCGAGCTGTTAAAAGTCTACACGCTGCCATTCCAGTGCCCCCTTCTCCGCGGTAGAACTAAATGAAAACCGACTGTGTTTGCATCCACAGAACACTGAAACGGTTGGGAGCAGCCTTCCGAGATTCCTTCGGTGTAGTTATGCAACACCACTGTCACATCCTAAAACAAAGGACAAGCATTCAGCAGCTGAATTTATTGGCTCGGAAAAGAACCGCTCGAAAGAGACGGGTAACATCGCTCGATTATTTTTGGCATTTGAGTGTTACAGCGCGGAGATTCCTAGTGCAGAGAGCGAAGAAGGGGGACGTTCTGGAAATACTTCCCATTTCTATGGTGCTGTTTGTAAAGTTATAGAGAGAGCGACAGTGAAAACTGCTGAGCACTCGGCTTCTTTGCGATTAAGAGGGTAATTTCAGTGGGTCTTTGTGGGATAAGGCACTGCTCAAAAGACAAATTGCTCTGGCTTCTAACGAGTTGGTCATGATGGTGAAAACCAGGTTATTCGCTTCAAGGGCTGCTCTCAAGGTTCCCAGTTTCAGAAGGCAAATGGGACAGATGATATGGCCAAACCAGTTATGATGTTAAGAAAATAATAAATAAGCCAACTAGTTCATCAAACCTGTGATCATAGAATCCTAGAATCCTTAGGGATGGGAAGGGACCTCAAAAGAGCATCCAGTCCAATCCCCCTGCCACAGCAGGATCACCCAGACCAAGTCGCACAGGAACACAGCCAGGCGGGGCTGGAACATCTCCAGAGAAGGAGACTCCACAACCCCCCTGGGCAGCCTGTGCCAGTGCTCCAGGACCCTCCCTGGGAAGAAGGTCCTGCTGAGATGGAGAGGGAACCTCCTCTGTTCCAGCTGGCACCCAGTGCCCCCTGTCCTATCCCCAGATGCCCTTGAGCAGAGCCTGGCTCCATCCTCCTGACACCCACCCCTCACAGATTTAGAGACATCAATGAGGTCCCCCCTCAGCCTCCTCTCCTCCAAGCTCCAGAGACCCTGGAAAGCTGGAAGAGTTTGTTGACATAAAATGAAGCTGAAGTGCTTTGCTGGAGCAGAGCCCCTTCACCCTTCGGGTTTCCTCCTTTCAAGACTGAAGCTGACCCTTCTGGTGTATATTTCCATACATTCCAGCACGAGTTTAGGTGTCTGAGGCAGTGCTATGATAGCAAAGAACTAAGGAGACCCTAAGAATACTGGTGATTCCGAGTCTGTACAAAACCTCTGACCCAAAAGTTAAGGACAGAATGGATGCAGGAGCTCGAGTCTTTGCAATTTGCTCTTTATTAATTGCAAACTGCTTCAGCTTTGCATGGGGACAAATAAAAGGCTGCTTGCTAACTGATGCTCAGAGCATTGCACCACAGTCACCCCTGAGGAACTTTCAAGCAGCCAACAGTGACACCACAGAAGGATTTGACCCATAGTTGTGTCCTGGACTCCTGACATTGGCAAATCTTAGAAAACCACTCTCACTTTATTAAAACTACCAAGAAATGAATTTAATCCCCAAATCTTTTCCTTTGGACAAACAACAAACAGGTTTTTTCTTTCATTTCACTTTATTTCCCTGTTCTAAGTGTTCTGTCTCCTGGCAGCTGGGGGTTAGTAAATGAACTTACTAATAATGTGCTTCTTTGTTTGGCTTTCTTAAAAGGAAGGATGCTCTCAAAATGGAAGGGAGCTCATTGTATTTCACTTTGAAACCTGAGAGACCTGCAACCCGAACCAAACGCTGCTTCACTGAGCACTGACAGGTACAAAGGAAGAAGCTATATGAATGTGTGAGGTGAGGAAACAGCAGAGCAGAGGAGGAGCTCTATTTTAGAGAGGTAATGCTGTTTTGCAGGATCCGATCATCACACCTCGTGTTTAACAAGCTATTGTGTACAGGTCAGGCAAAAGCAGAACCTGTTCGGTGGCCACTGTACAGTCAAGGGCTTTCACGCAGGCTCTTCCATGAAAAGCTCACAAATAAAACAGACAAGACAGACCCCAGGTGGAGAAACAGGGTGACAGTAGCATGAGAGGACTTTTTGATGGGAGTAGAGTCAGTTAGGAGGGGATAAGCAAAACAGAAGGAAAACAGACTTCACTAGCAAGACCCTAGTGCCACTAATAATCTGCAGGCGTCAAAAGGAATCCAGAGCACTAGGATCCACAAATGATTTTGCATCCCATCAACATCGAGCTGTGCAGAACAAACACAAATGAACCCACCCGACGCAAGAGTTCACTCCCAGTGTTTGTAATGCAATTTTGCAATGACTCGATGATAAATTCTCTTCCACCAAAGGCTCGGTCTCCATCCCTGCCCACAATTCAGAATCTCTTCACTTTCTTAATTCCCCTTGACTTTCTGAATAAAGATGATTTCTGCTCCTCTGTCTGTTGAAAACAATAGCTTTCTTCTGACTTCACAGCCGACGTGTCCCGTAGGGCCCTTCTGGACTATAAAGTGTCTCCAACTCCCAACGGGACTTTAGGCCATAAGAGCAAACTAGGTTGAGAGTCCTTGATGGATGCCTTTCCGCAGTGACATTCCTAATTCCCTGTTATTGTTTTGAAGGCTAAAATGATTATTGCAGGCAGGTTATTTTCATGCGTTATGCTGCACTGCCGCCTGACTGCCTTCCAACTGGAACAACTCAAAAACTGTGAGGCGCTCCAGTGATTTTTAAACCCCTCTAGTCAGGACAGAGTGATTTAAAATGATTGGAGTGCCTTGCATTTTTATGAGCTCTCGTTTTGCAAGAAAAGGATGTTGGGGCAGTCCTGCAGCACTGCAAAGAGCTAGACGTCAGTACCAGTTTGGAAGTGTTTGCATTTCACTTGGAAGCAGGATGAGTTGGGAGGCACTTAACTATAAGAGCTGGCTGCACACTGGCTGCAAAACATCCCAGGTAAAGAAGCAACCATGGGAAACACAACTTTCTGTAGCATCCTGTGCTCAGCTGTCCCTTCGTTTGAGTGATGACTCCTTGCCTCTTGGTTTAACCATACATTTCACTGAAGCTAACAGATTTACACCTCTGAATGTCAGCTGGGGGCTCTGACCCTTTATTTGTGGGGTCTAAATTCCTCAGTAAGTTTTGCTTCTTTCTTTCCCACAAAGCAGTGACAGGAAATGTTAGTAACTGCTCTGCGCTTCACATTCTTCTTGTTCAGTTAGACAGCGGCATGTTTAGTGACTTTGAACTTTGATATTAGATACAGCCACGCTCCAAAGGCTCAGGACTAGTGAATCTGTTTTCCTGGATCTCTTGTGTTGTTTTCAGAACTGCAGGACTGCGTGACATCTGCTCTACATCTCGTATGTGATCGACTGAGTAGGTACAAGCATGGCAGATGGCTGATGACTCAGCTCACAACACTGAGCACTGGTTTGCTTTCTGAGAAGCAGTGTCTTTGCATTCATTTTCTGAGAGCTTTGCAAAGATGTGACCAGTCTGCCTGGTTTGATAGCAGGTCGTGTAAGCTACAGGAAATGCAACTGGAACATTTATACTGGGACTGGGGCTGATGTTTTTAAACTGAGTTAATGGGCTGCTACCGGACAAATCCACAAAGGAAAACTCAGTTCACTAAATCTGGAGCCCTGAATCAGGTGGGGGCCTCAGCTTCCTATGCAAAGGAGAAAGAGAATGCTAGGCTATGGAGAATAGTAACAGAATGATTTAGTATGGGGAATCATCTAACACAGAGAAATAATATAACACTGAGAAATAACATTCAGAGAACCCATTCACTTGGATAAAGAATCAGGAAGCACTAGAGAAGAAGAGATCCTTTGCACTCTGTTTGCTCTGCCCTGCTCCAGGCTGGGGGGATTACCATAAAGGCTCAAGGATCACAGGCATGGGTAGAAGGACATCCTCAACTCTTCTAACATGCCATGATAGATAACATACGGACCTACCATAACACAGACCTCTGTTCTGTTCCCTGCCCTGTGCCACATCCAAGCAGGCACAGTCCAGTTAATGGGAGTAGCACGGGTACACTGAGTCCTGATGAACTGTAAGGAAACTAGTGCAAGAAGGCACAACCTCTATAATGACATTACCTTTCTGAGATAACCTTGTTCATTACTGCAGAGAAGAACCTCAGTTTCATCGAATCATTAGGGAATGGATATCCCTCTCACTCTTACAGGCTCCTTGACTGGGGGGAACTCCAAAGAGCCATTCCCAAACCACCTAACTTACTGCTTTATGTCCCAAGCCATCACGTACGTATATTCATGTGAAGCTGTACACTGCAAGAGCTTAAATCAACGAGCAATCTGCCTGCACGCACATGATTTCCACACTAAAAATGTCATTAGTGTTGTAACAACTACATCCACATCCAGATCCTTCAGGATATTAACAGCGACGGAACACATCGCCTCACATCGAAATGGCACTTCTCCCAGGTCACTAGTGATGGAACAAGAGGAAACGGCCTCACGTGCTGCCAGGGGAGGTTCAGATCGGACATCAGGAAATATTTCTTCCTAGACAGAGTGGTCAGGGGTTGGAACAGGCTGCCCGGGGAGGGGGTGAAGTCTCCATCCCTGGAGGGGTTCAGAAAACATGTAGGTGCAGTCCTAGGGACCAGGGTTTAGTGGGCAGGGTGGGGTTGGGTTGACTGTTGGACCTGGTGAACTTAGAGGTTTCTTCCAACCTTAATGATCCTATGACTGTGTAACCACCCAGCTTAAATACTGGTGGTCACAGTATCCAGACCGAAAGACTACCACCTCAAATCGGTTTAGTGGTCTGTTAGCTATTGAAAAAACCCCACAATTTCCTCAGGCAGTTGTTGTGTCATTCCCATTTCCACTACCCTTTCAACAGCTGAAGTTTCCTACTAAGCCAAGTCTCGCAGAGGTTCAACTGCTAACACCATCAGTATCACCAAGGACCGGTGCCTGACTAACAGGAAACTGAACTCATACCTTCCGTTTCCACCTCAAGTGCTCTGAAGTTAAATAGTATCCCAGTCAGAAAAAAAAGGGAGGAAGATGATGGGTGGAGAGGAACTATGCTATGACATGGGACTGTTGGAATGTGTCCGGAGGATGCCAGAGATGATCCAAGGGATGGAGCACCTTTGCTCTGAGGATAGGGTGGGGGAGTTGGGGTTGTTCAGCCTAGGGAAAAGAAGACTCCAGGGGTATCTTGTAGCTGCCTTCCAGTACCTGACAGGAAGGCTGGAGAGAGACTTCTCCCAGGGGGATCTAGCAATAGGACAAGGGTAAATGGTTTGAAACTGGAGTAAAGTAGCTTTGCCCTACATCCTGGGCAAGTATTCCCACTACCAGGCCATGTCTCAAAGGGAAACCTGCCTCAGTTCTGTCATTTTCTGGGGATCTAGACATCCTCACTCTGGGGTGAGTCTTGCTGCAGACCTTTAGACGTTAGAATGCCATTGCAGAGCAGCTTGAAGACAAAGGCTTTAGTTGTTTCTAAGTGATCGTACGGTTAGTCTCTCTGAACTGCCACAGTCCCCACTGCTATCACACCTCACGTGGTACCAGTGTCACTTATATTTCTTGACAGTTGGCGACTAAAAGCCCCAAACCAGCAAAAACGGAGTCTCCTTCCCCTCAATGCTATGAAAAGATGTTTCGAGGTCGATACTTCTCTCACAGCAATTTGATGTCATTCAGGTTCTAGTAACAACTGTTGAGATTACACCCTGGTGCCAAAGAGACGCATTAGATCCTTCAACTTCAAGCTCTCCAGAGCTTACTCGGCTCATTTGGCACCTCTGTATTGCTGACACAGGCAGAACTTTAACAGATGGTCTCACAATACTGGCAGTTGTTTTGTACTTTGCTACTGGTGAGGGGAAATACTCTACACAAACTGTCTGTGCTACTCAAAAAGAAATGAAGTACAAATCCATTTTAACCTCAAAAGCCAAAATATAAAAAGTCAGGTTAGTCATTTAAGGAAGATCACGTAATCCTGAGGGTGAAATGCACTCGCTGCAGAACGGCACTGTGCCCCTGCAGCCAGAACTGTGCTTTGCTGTAGTTTCCACCAGTACAGGTACTGAAATGCATCAGGAATAAGCCTTGACATCCATCCTCGCGTGACCAGCCCTGACTATCAGCAAAAGTACCTCCTAAACAGGGTGTTTTCCATAGATAGGGAAGCAAGAGAACGCAACTGAACCAAATCTCTCCTCCCTGTGCCAAACAGAATAGACATAACACATTGGATGCTGTGCCAGTGTTTAAACCAACTGCAGTGACCGAGTAAACAGCACTTTTAAGGACTTCCTCACCCATTTAAAAGAGCTCTGAGCATCAGAAGATGAACATTACGCTCACTACCTTCAATGGCTGCAGTGAAACTTGCACTGAAAGCCCAGAAACTCTCTAATTTGTGCTAAATTATCAGATATATCAAGTATCAATATAAATATATATATAATCAAAATAAATATATAAATA
>VZRI01005344.1:18690-39386 GCA_013397515.1 Upupa epops
AATAAATATATATATATATAAATATACAATGATAGTGTTTTTCAAATGTAAACAAACAGTTTCCTTCACCGCTCTGTCACCTCCATGAAATATATGCTCACGTTTTGCTCTATGTAGTACATAAATATTGCAGTCTGCTAGAGCTAATTTAGAACAGGCTTTTCGAAAAGCCCAGTGCTCACCTCTTCTATTTGCTTTAGATGAAACACAGCAGTAAAGACATTTCAAACTGATAATCCAGAGCTTGGTCGCTCTGATCTCACCCACTTCAGTTCCCTGTCAATCTCAGCAGGACCTTCTTCCCAGGGAGGGTCCCGGAGCACTGGCACAGGCTGCCCAGGGGGGTTGTGGAGTCTCCTTCTCTGGAGACGTTCCAGCCCCACCTGGCTGTGTTCTTGTGCCACTGGGTCTGGGTGATCCTGCTGTGGCAGGGGGATTGGACTGGGTGATCTCTCAAAGTCCCTTCCCATCCCTAAGGATTCTATGATGCAGTTAGGTAGTGTGTTGAGCCACCTTGTACGCTGTTTTCTCAGGGTTAGTTACACTGAAACACAATTCCCTTAGGTACCTGCAAAGGCCTAGAAGGAAATAAAACCCTAAAAGCACTGTCATGAAAGAGTCAGTCAAATGCAAGCAGTACATCCCCGTCTTCTGCTGGGAATCAAAGCTGTAGGCAGGTAAAAGCAGTTTTATCAACTATCGAAACCATGGTAGCAGGAACGGCCTGATGTTATACAGTGGTGACTGTGACACAAGTGAAAAGATCTTTATCAGATTTGAGACTAATTTCCTACTGAAAGATCAAATGACTCTCTTAAGTTTGAAGCCATTAACAAAATAAACATTAAACCAACTATATTTCAGGTAGGTTTCATGTTTTCTTTTCCCCTTCTACAACAACAGGTCACGGCTACTCCCTTCCTCTACAGAGACATCACACGTCCGTGTTGAAAACGTCCTGCTCTTGAAACGTATAGAAACTTTTTTGGCAAGAGGAATGTGAAAGAAAAGAGGTCTTCTGGGGAAACAAGAGGGAAAGGGAAGGGGATAGGAGCACGGGATTTATTTTATCCATTCTAACAATATCCAGCACTCTACTAGACACCTTCTAGGGAAGGTTTGAGTAGTCTTGGACTAAACTGTAGTGCAATCATTCTCCTGCTGCTGCAAGCAATATTTGGAGGGCTACGCTCAGTAATACCGAGTGTAACAGAGAGGTTCAGGAGATTAATAACCTAAAGGAGAAAAGGTACCCAAGTGCAGTGTTTGCACAGACCAGTGATACCTGGTAGTGAATACAGATCTTTGTGCTGCAGTTCCTGTGCCAAGCTGGGCATTACTCAGCCTTGATATGACAAATTCCAGTGGAATCACAACGCAGCTTGTTGCAGTGGTTTTTTGGCCACTCTTATCTAATATTTTCAGAAATAATACTTCAACTCTTTCTCGTTAAATACCTTTATAGTTTCAGTAGGCACTCCGGGCTCTGGAACTTTATCCAAGTAAGTAGTCAAGTCTTGATCCACGTGTTCAAACACTAACGTTAACTTAGTCTCTCTGTCTGTCCGTGAGACGGTGCACACATCAAACAATCTGAGAGGTGGAAAAGAAAAGAGGAGGTAAGTATACAGGAACGAGTGCAGCCATACACACCTCGCAGCTCATACAGACTCGCTTAAATTTCTGACAGTATATGGAATGGAGAAAAGAGCTCTTGTGAGGCAGCGCAGCCTTTGAGCTCCTCATTAATCAGATAACTCTTGATAAATCTGTATCTCTCTTCTACACATGGATCCTGAAATGGGATGAACTACCCATCAGCTGTTCTAAGTAAAAGACTCACATGAAGAGAACACATTTTTGGGAAGAGCAGTGAGCATTAACACAGAAAATCACCTGATATTTATCCGTATTCTGCTTAGAATCATTGAAAATACACCTTTTACAGGACCTTTTACACTCATCCAGAGTGCTTGTGTACACCTCCAGTTTCTTCATGTACGAAACCCACATTCACTGTAATGACTGGGGAAACAAGAGGGGAACGGAAGGGGATAGGAGCACAGGATTTATTTCATCCATGCTAACAATATCCAGCACTCTACCAGACACCTTCTAGGGAAGGTTTGAGTAGTCTTGGACTAAAATAGAGTGGAATCATTCTCCTACTGCTGCAAGCAAAGACAATTCTTAAGGATTTGGAGGCCTACACTCAGTAATCCCAGGAATATGTTCTTCGGCACATAAACAGCGCTCTCTTTAGGATAAAAGTCCTGTGCACAATCAGTGAGGTTTGTGAAGAGTTACAAACCTTCCTCAAAAGTGAGATGTGCTGGTATTTGGCTGAAGGTTAATAATATGCAATATATTTACATAAATCAATGTGGAATGCAGCCAGACTGCCTATAACCCCAACACATGCAAATAGAGAGGAGTCAGACAGGTCTGAACATCTGAACATAAACACTGGAAAATATTTCCAACTGTATGATTCCTTTGTGTTGACCTACATTTACCTAAAGCTCTTCTAAAACACCTTTTTTTTTTGCCAGGTATTTAACACACTGACACAAATATCCTTGCAACTAGAGAGAAACAGAATTCAAGAAGAAAAGGGGGGAAAAATTACTGTGTAGAATGCAGCAGTAGCATGTAATTTCCAACCTTGGTTGGAGGGAAGTGCTGATTCTCTGGCACAGCAAAAAAAGAATCATAGAATCCTTAGGGATCAGAAGGGACCTCAAAAGATCATCCAGTCCAGTCCCCCTGCCACAGCAGCATCACCCAGACCAAGTCCAGGTGGGTTTCAAATGTCTCCAGAGAAGGAGACCCCACAAACCCCCCAGGCAGCCCCCTCCAGTGCCCTGACACCCTCACTGGGAAGAAGGTACAGCAGCTCAGAATTATCATTTTTGCATCCACTGTGAGAAAATCATCCATAAAGTTGTCTTCTTTAGCCAGGAACATCTCTGCTGCCTGCAGGGAACATCAAGCCACTTCCTCATGATTTTCTGTACGTGACAGGTTAGTTCTGCATGCGATTGCCTCTCCTTACCAAGCAACAGCAACAGACCTTTTATTTCAAGGGTTACTAAGTGAACAGTGTCCTAAGTGAAGTAAATGTAGCTCAATTAATACAGGATTTCCATACTGACCACTTTGCAAACACAGACCCTGCCCTTCCATTGTGCTTACAAAGGAATTGTTTGAATGATTTGATTAAAGTCAGATCCGCTGTGGGAAATCCTGCGAGGGTTTCACAAAATGTTTGGCTGGGAGTCACACAGCACCTGAAGTGTTGATCGCAACTGGGACACTGAGGGTCACTGATGGAGTACCTGTGTTCTAATGCACACATTTGGGCAGGCTCACTGGGCTAAAGTTAAGAAAACCCACCACCTTATCAGCTAGAAATGGATGGCTTAGCTCTGCTCTGCGCTGGTGAGACCGCATCTGGAGTACTGTGTGCAGTTCTGGGCCCCTTGGTTCCAGAAGGACACAGAGCTGCTGGAGGGTGTCCAGAGTAGAGCAGAATCACATACATCCAACCTATTGCCACAAAGGGGTTGCACTTCAGGTGAAGAAGACTATAACTGGGCAAGTGGAGTGCAACGTGTGCATTACAAGAGCCATGTTTCAGGGAGCAAAACAGGAACAGAGCTTCACACATGACAGGACTCTTCCCCTTTGTTCAGTTCGTGCTGCTTTGTCTCATCTTAAGCAGCAGTCACCTACTTTTCCAAGCTAGTATTTCAGCCATAGTTATTTTCTCACTCAAAGGAGCTTTAATAAAGAGCTTAGGTGGAAAAGAAAAGCACGTGCAGATGAAGAGGGGGCTGAATTAGCAGTATCTCGTATCTGAAGTGTATTTTGTCTGGGATAATAGTAATACAACACCTACATTCCTTGTTTTACAAGCACATGGGGTCTTCATGAGCTTCCCAATGTGTTTGTCACACAAGCTGCAGCATAGTTAGGCGACACCATGACAGCAGCCCACAGTGCACAGAAGAGACACTCAGATGATGCTCAGTTGACACTCAAAACACAGAGCATGTTAACACTGCCTGCAGCAAGGTAAACTAGGCCACCATGAGCTGCACTACCAGCATTCAGATGGCCAGAGTCAAACTTGATCAATTCACCTTGGCTATCTCTACACTGCTCATGACATCTTTTAACCTGAAATCCTTACTCCCTGAATTCCTACTGGGTTCTTGGGGTTTGTGAACATTTTTGCTGTTTCACTGCCCCTTCAGAGAAGAGTGGCAGGATGTCTTCTCACCTTCAAATGAAATGTCTGTCAGGAAAACAGGAGAAAAGGACAGAACACAGCATTGGATAAAATAAACTACTTCATCTAGGACAAGGCAAATGCTCCACAGATAGGCATTTCAATTCCGCTGTCACTTGTTACCTGCTGTGTGCAACCCAGCAAGAGCTACTGTGTAGAAGCAATTCAGTGATGAAAACAGCAGCAGAAAGTCCTCTCCTGGCGACCTAGTCCCACAGAGGTCAACCAATACCCTCATCATGTATAGCCCATCCATCAGTCCAGGTCAAGGGAAGGAAGGGGGATATTAGGACGACAGGGCAATTGTTCATCTGCTAACTGAGCTTTGTGCTATAGTTTTTTCCACTCTCTCTTCCTTTCTGACTTGGAAAATGATGTAAAATGCTTAGCTATATAAAAGAGGGATTTGTTCTTCAAGTGTGTGTGAGGAAGGGAGACAGAGAAAATGACAGAGAGAAATAGATGCTCTTGAAAGCGAAGTAAATAGCACTGGCTAAAGTCCGATAGTGTGGGCTGACTGGGCAAGCTTTCAACGCTCAGTACTGACTGCAGCCCTGACCTGCAACACCCCTGCTCTCCTGCACTGGGCCCCACTCAAGCAACAATGAGCCCTGGTGCCAGACTGAATGGTTTTGTGATGCAGACAAATGTCTGCTCTGATGAAACCACCAAAACTAATTTTCATTTTCAAGAGGAGCCAAGATCTGTGCCCAAAGGAGGAAAAGGCCGTCCCCGTTCACCCGCGGCGCCACTAAGCTACGAGGAGATGCAGCTGTCACCGAGTTTGAGCTCAGGGGAAAATAATACCTGGCGTGAGGTGCTCTGCACCTCTCTGTTTAGAGCAGCACGCTTTCTCGTTAGCCCTCACACTGCCAATTCTTGTTCACCTCGTGTGTGTGAAGGCAGATGATTTGTTAGAGGAAAGGAGCAGAAAAGGGGCCTCGCAAGGCTTCAGTAATTCCGACACTGTCCTGCCTTGCTGAACTTCACTTTCACTTGGCCTACAGTTCACCAGGTTTTGAAACACTTAACTCCTCAGCAGACCATTAATAACTTCATCTCATCGCAACCGATTTTAATTCCAAACTGGCCACACACTGAGCGATTGCCGTTACCAAGGGAAAACACCAGTGCTCTGGTGCCTACTAATCCTCTCTGGGAGGGACAGCTCCAGTCACTCCCAAACCAGAAAAATAACGTGGCCTCTTACAAAGACAGTCGTTGACAGATTGTTTAGGATCAGCAATAGCTGTCTGACCTATTCATAGTGCTCTCATGTGATCCTTGAGCAAGCAAATGTGCTCTGCCTTTCAGAGTCATGTACACTGCTGTTACACAGTCCTGAGGCCTCCCAGTAACCTTCCATAAGCTTCCAGCTCAGAGTACAATAAAAAGATGCTCTAATTAATTAATTTGCCATGCCCCTTCATCTATTCTTGTTTTCTATTTTCTGCCAATACCTAGGTCAGGGGAAGCTGCCTTCCTTTTTACATCCCCTACATGGAAATCAAAGTTATGGCTGAGTATTGGTTCTGTGGGGTCTCACAAGAGCAGAATAGAGGGGGAGGATCCCCTCCCTCAACCTACTGGTCCTGCTTCTCTTGCTGCAGCCCAGGATGCGGTTGGCTTTCTGGGCCACAAGCGAACATTGCCAGCTCCTGTTGAGCTAACAGCACTACCCTTCCAGCCAGTTTACGTGGCCTGTGAGGCAGTCATGTAAGGATTTATGCCCATGGAGTGAAGTATCCTACAGCCCATACAACTCTCTAAGTGTTTCCTTCAAGCTCTTGCACACATATGTGAAAGAAAACAAATTAAGGATTATTTGCAGAGCTTGGCCCTGAAAATTAGGTGTTAGAAGCATTTTGAGCTGGCAATAAATTTCATTTTACTTTTATTACTCCAGTGCATAGGAAAAGAATTTGTTGGGGTATCTTTTAGCAGCAGGAGGTGAGGGCTTGCGTTTCAGGGCGTGAAGAGCTTCCAAATAAATTCAGCTCTTTGCAAGGGCAGCGTGTGTCAGCTGTAAATACATCACACGCCTGTGTTCTGGTTGTTTTGCAAGATTTTTCAACAGACCAAGTTACAAAGCAGCAGACACAGATTACTTCAAATCATAGAGCAAGTTGGTTTCAAAGGTGTTGAGCCTTAATTTGCCAGGGGTTAGCACTTCGGGTCTATCCTGCTCTAACACCATTCCCTAACCAATCCACTCTTCTTCATTTCAAAGAGATGTTGGGTGAGATGGAAACTGTTCTAAGCCTTTCTAAGTCACCTATGGATGGCTTTATTAATCATAGAATTATTAAGGTTGGAAAAGAGCTCCAAGATTGTCCAGTTCAATTATGAACCCAACCCCACCCTGCTAACTAACCCTGTTCTCTAGGTCCACATCTACACTTTGTCTGAACACACTGCAGGAGACAGTCACAGAAAAATGAGTGATAGTAGAGAGCAGAGATAGAGCTGCATAAACTGTAAGGAGAAAACTAGATATCATAGAATCATTTGGGATGGGAAGGGACCTCTAAAGATCACCTAGTTCAGTCCCCCTGCCACAGCAGGATCACCCAAGCACAGGAACACAGCCAGGCGGGGCTGGAACATCTGCAGGGAAGGAGACTCCACAGCCCCCCTGGGCAGCCTGGTCCAGTGCTCTGGGACCCTCCCTGGGAAGAAGGTCCTGCTGAGATTGAGAGAGAACCTCCTCTGTTCCAGCTGGCACCCAGTGTCCCCTCTTCGAATTTTAGTTCAAGACCCCAGCATCACGCCGGGTTCCTGCAGGAGCAGAATATTTGAGAAAGAAAACTCCTACATTATTCCAGGAAGCTGACCCCTACCATTTCACACAGGATATTAAATAGATCCCAGCTGTCTCCACTTAGAAGTGACTTAGTTCATGTTTTATAAACGTCCATTCAGCAGCCTTCTGAGTTACCACAGAGTTGAAGTGACTCTGCGAAGAAGAAGGCAGACTGGCTGCTGGTTTCCATTACCTATTTGTCATGCAGGCACGTCTTGGTTGTCAAACATCACGACTGGCATCTAGACCTTCCGGAAGGAGAATCTGTGTCTGGATAATCACGTTATTATCAAGTCCACTTAGAAAAAACACGCTCAGTAGAAGAGGGTTTTCTGTGATACCCAGAAAGACAACTGAGGGAGCCGGGGCTGTTCAGCCTGAGGAAGAGGCTGAGGGGAGACCGTGCCCTCTATAACTACCTGAAGGGACACTGTAGAGAGGTTGGTGCTGGTCTCTTCTCACAGTTGTGATAGAACAAGAGGGAAGGGCCTCCGGCTGCACCAGGGGAGGGTTAGGCTGGGCATCAGGAAACCTTTCTCACTGAAAGAGCAGTCAGGGCTTGGAACAGGCTGCCCAGGGAGGAGGTTCAGTCCCCATCCCTGGAGGTGTTTGAAGATGCTTTAGATGTGGTGCTGAAAGACTTGGTCTAGTGGTGGAGCAGGGTTATTGGTTGGACTTGATGATCTCAAGGGTCTCTTCCAACCTGAATGATGCTATGATTCTGTGATTTCCATGACAGTTGATGCAAGTGCAGCACAGGCCACAGGATTCCACTCCAGAAGGCGGAGAAAAGACATGGATCTGGATTTGCCACAGTTCACTGACTCAGGCTTGTGAGAACAACAGTGATCAATATATTAGAAATGCCATGATAATCATGTCTGTTCAGAGAAATGTAGTTAAATTATTTCAAGAACTCAACAGTCTTTTTAAGAAAGACTTCATTTTAAGAAAGGCTTCATTTGAAAGCAGACAAGAAGCGATTGCAATGTCGATTTAGAAAGGATGTGCTCTGGTAGGAAAGAGTTCTGGAACTGAGTGAATAAAGCAATTTAAAGAGGGAACCTTCAGCATCAAAGTGATCTTAAATTTTACAAGATTTGAAAAATGAAAATATTACAAGGAGATAGAAAATTCCACTGTCCAAATACTGCCTAAAGCCTTTAAGGATCTGTATCTGTACTGCACACAGGGAAAAAAAAGCCCCCAGCCATCTGTTTCAAAAATTAGTTCTGCTGCTTTTAAATATTGTCTTTCCCTGCTCAACTGGCTGATGCCCTGGATTGTGCTCCAGTCAGGTTCAGCCCTGAGACAGACTGCAGTCAGCACAGATTCTTTCACTGATCCAGAGGTTGGCACAAGATTTAGATTTGCTTTTCATTACAAAAGCTTTGTTTCTACAGAAGGGTCTTGTCCACTCTCAACTCTGGGTTACTGGAAACCAAGAGGTCTTGGAACTGTATTTCTTACAGACTACGCACTCTCCTATCGCACTGAGACATTCCAATAGACTTAGAATGTCTTCTGCAAGGACTCCCTCATCAGCGTTATTCAACTGTCAGGGTTTTATCCACAGATACCTTTCATTTTCAGTCAGATGGGTTACCTGACTCTTCGGTGCGACTCTCCACTGCTCTGGCTGTTCTACTGCCACCATCCTCTGTCCCAGAATCACTTCTGCTTGTGTATTTTTACTACTGAGCAGAGATCTGCTTTTGAAATAACTGACATTTCCCAAAGAGGTTTGTTCTGACCAAATAAAATGAGCAAGTAATAAACATGTCTGGAGTTCATACGAAGAGAGACTACTTGAACACCAAGCAGCATGGAACTGAAGTAATACCAGGTAACTTTTTATTATAACTGATATTACAAACAAAAAGGCAACGGGATGAATGGGATTCGTGAATGTGATGAAGAGATACAGGCGTGCAGTTCTGCAGAAGTACCAACTTGCCTGGGCCCCTTCAAGAATGCCAGATCTTTTAAGTTTAATGAGACTGAATGAGAGTTTGATTTTTCAGACTATAGTCATTGATTCAAACCCGCCTGGGCATTACCGCTTTGATCAGAACTTGTTGCTCAGCATTTTAAAAGAGCAGAGATGAACATTAAGGCAACAAATTGATGAGAGCTGTCTGCGAGGAAACCACAAAACTCAGTGGGTAGCCCTATCTTCATCAACTATCTAGAAGGTTATCTAAGGATAAAGAACACAGTAATTAAATGTGCAGATGCTGTTCAATCTCTACGTCACAGAGATCACAAGTGAAAAGTATGATGATAGATAAAATTACCCAAGTGAGATTCACCTTATAACCTGCTTCCCAGTAGAGAATGAGACTGCTTTAGCTTTCCCTGGCCTGAAGAAAACTGGAAATCAGTAATAAAGCAGCTAGTGCTGTGCTGGTGAATAACAAGTTCCACATCAGCTTTCAGAAAGGCTCTAATTGTAGGTAAAGAAGCTTTTTCTACTGAAGAAGGGAGATGTTTATAGCCTTGAAACTTGGTGTAATGCAACTTGAAATTGGGGGATAAGCACAGCACTGAACAAATGACTTGGGTGACAACACAGAGACAGACATCAAATGTTTGGAGAAGGAAGTCTTCATCTGGTGAAGACTTTAACTTCACCAATGGAAACTCAAGATATAAGGTTTTTGGATTAGCTGGAAGATGTGGATGCAATTCCCTCACTACTATCAAGTGAAAGAGTCTATCTGAACAGCTATCTGTGTATAGTATTTTCCAGAACATAACACAAGAATAACCAGATCTTCCTTCAACTGATTTGTCCTGTGGGTCTTGAACATCTCCAGAGAAGGAGACTCCACAACCCCCCTGGGCAGTCTGTTCCAATCTCCATCACCCTCATTGGGAAGAAGTTCCTTCTGATATTGATAGGGAACCTCCTCTGTTCCAACTGGCACCCATTGCCCCTTGTCCTACCCCCAGATGACCCTGAGAAAAGCCTGGCTCCATCCTCCTGAATTAATTATCTATTATGAGACACACTGATATTCTGGAGAGCCACAGGAGTTTCTCTAGCAGAATAGTCTGATCAAATGACAAACAAAAACAATATAGAAGCTGTAAATGGGAAGAATCTAATTGCACCTGTAATCTGCAGCATAAAACCATATCACAGTGTGTTTCTACGATGAGAGAAGAGGTAGAAAGCCAAAGAGCTAGGAGAACAACAGAATGTGGGACTCACTACGAGTTTCTATAAGGGATGCAATTTTAACATTGATAAGTATGAGATTCCCAAAGCATTTCTGTTTATCCATACTTATCGTGGCTTGATTCAAAATGCTGATGTTTGGGTTTGTTGTGAACAAAACACTTTCATCTTCTCTCTCAGGTTTGAATCTCACAGGGGTTTTTCTGACACGTTTGATTATGTATTTCTATTCATTTAAAGTTTCCGATCTTGTACAGCAACACTCACAAGGAGTCCAATTCCTCGTCAGAATGACATTCAATGGCTTCACAGCCCTCCTTTCTTGTGGGGCAGAAGCAGAGTGGCCAAAGTCCCCCGAGGTCGTTTCACTTCGCGGTAGCTGCGTGTCCAAATGAGTCCTGCCCCAAACATCTGAGCACAGTCCGTACATTCCCAACTCCTACTGCCAAGTTAAAATGAAAACGGTCTTATTTCAGAAATGATTGAGGTGGTTTGCTCTAATCAAATTAAACCAGCCAAATGTTCTTTTCAAAGGTAACTGTCTACTCTGCAGCTGTATGCAAAATACCACATCAAATGTGAAAAGAGGAAAAAAAAAGTGATAGAATTCTATCCTTACAGTAGGGCCCTGGCTCCACAGAGGAAGAGAAACAAAAGCACCAGTGCAGCTAGGCATTACATTCACGGAAAGCTCCCTAGAAATCTGCTAACTTAAGAAACAGTGAACAAAGTACTAAAATTTCCAGTTGAAAATGAATTGATTTCAGGGAGAAGAGAATTCTCTACTAGTGTTTAACAGGGACAGACACCTTCAGTTCCCCACCGTAAGCGACCGCACTTGAAACGTGTATGAAAGGATCAGCCAAAATGTGACATAAAAGAGAGACAGAAAAAAAAAATCCCATAGCCTTTCCCATTCTGTTTTCACTTCCTTTCTGTGATTCTAGCAGAAACATGTAAGATCCCTCACTGACTAATGCTGCCGCTAAAGTCAACAGGTTTCATTTCGACTCAGTATGATTCACCAGCGCTAGAATGAACTTTTCAATCAGTATTTTCAATTGAATTTTCAATCATTAATTCCTGACTGATGAATCATCTGTGAGGTATTGTCTTCTTTTCTTTTACTAAGAAAACATCAGTCACCTGTTGATTACAACCCACGGTGAGAACAGGCCAGTTAACTAGTCTACTAGGTTTGTGAATCGTTTGCTAGGTATGTCTTGAGAAATCTACCCCAGGGCAACTCTACCAGAGCATTCTGATACTACTACAGAGGTAGTAGATATCCAGAATCATTTAGGTATCCAAAATCATCACCTGGTCCTAAAATTATCTGGAATGCTTCGTAGGCTCGAGACCCATTTTCCTCTAAAACCCCTAAAAAAGACATCTAAACCACTCTACAGAAGAGTTTCTTATTACTCATATAAAACCTTCTTTGTTCTGCCTAAACAAAACACAACTGTGTTGTCAGAATCTGGAGGACTGATTTTACAAGGATTATTTAGCGGACTGTTTCCTTGTGAACATTTTCGAAGGCCAGGAGAAATGTTCCAAGGCTAGCAATAAATAAATGAACAGCAAAATCAATGCCACGATCTGGAGGCAACGAGTTATTCTGAAGCAGATTGGAAACGAACATTCACACTCCAGCTCTCGGATGATAATCTCATCAAACGCTTCCCAAATGGAGGGTTCCCAAGTGGAAAATGTTTTCAAGGACGTGATGGAAAAAACTACCCCTTGGAAAACTCTAAAGCGGTTTGTTTAATAAATATAAATGCTTTGTAGTTTGAAGGTGTAGCTGTTCAAAAAGCTGTTCAAAAAGTCATTTGACATATTTTGTAGGCTGTTAAGAAAAAAGTAGGAAGAACTTAGATGGGAGGAGAAATTTCCTCCCTTTTGAATGAAAAACCAGAGCTTAGCTACGTATATCTATATGGACACAGTTATCCTGCTAGATTGTTGTGAAACAGTTTGCTCAGGAACACCAGCAAACAATCAGACTTCATATAAATAGTCTAAATAAAATACATATTTTATTTCTATTTATTATATTTTCTACAGCTGCCAAGATTTGGAAAGAGTCTGCTATATTTAGGGTTATGAAACTTGGTAAACTCCGTTTCAAACTTCACAACCACTCCTGATGCCAAAGTGAAGTCACTCTCAGGAGGGTATTTATTTACCTTTGAATAAAAACTTCTCTAGAAACCCAGTGACAATTTATCTGGAAAGGCTTCACTTAATGTATGACAGGAAGAGGAATCAAATCTGTGATTCATTCTCTTAGGTGTGCTGTCCCTGAACTATATTTAGAAGAGCATTTTAAAGTTCAGAGCAGAGTTAATAGCACAGCTAATTCAGTTCGATAGGGCACTCACGTCTGTGCTAAACTTCAAACAAGGACTTAAAGCCCACTGGGTGTACCTGGGTGACTCAGTGCTTTGCTAAGTCACAGCCTCCAGCCCACTCTTTTTCAAACACCTCAAGCGAACCCTTTTCTTCTCCCTGATCCCTTCTCCCACAAAGCAAACTGGAAACTCCCAATTAATCTACTCTGGCTCCTGTTTGCTTGAGGGGACCATTCACCCTCCTGTCCTTTTCAGCCCTCAGGTTTGAATCCTGGATCCTACTCCTTTTTTGACTAGCAGTCACCAGCACTGGTCGTGGTGAAATGAGTTGGTTCTCCATTCTGAGCAGGACTAGACCTCTTCAAGAGCGACAGGCAACCAACCATCTGCAGGTCTGAAGAAGGAAAGGACTAACATTTGCTCACACAAAGGCTGGAAACATGGCTTTCTGTAAAAAGCTCAGATTCAGAAGAAGATAAACTACTCTATGACAAAGCTTGTACTCGCTCCAGGACCTGAATTTCCTAAGGCTCAGAAGGCTATTCCATATTCAGCCCTTCCTTCCTGACGTGCTCTTATCTTGTCCTGTTTCTGGCAGACCCCCTGTTCAAACGAACCCATCCCATCTATTACTAATAAACAATTTGTATGGGCAGGAAGAATATGACTTACTTTCCCTGTGTACAAGCTTGTTCTGTGTGCTGTGGGACTGCACGCAGCTGGGGACAGGCCAGCTTTCATGTGCAGTCCCTTCATGATGTTCTCTGAACACACTCATTCAAATCCTCCCTGCTGCCAAAATCTCGTCAGCCACATCATTCCCCTGTGTCCGTATTTTCCAGGTAGGATGTCCTCCCCTCCACAACAATTTGCAGCAGCCAGTCAGTGCAGGGACCATCTCCCTTCCCCTCCAACCACCACTGCTCTCCAGCCCGGAATTGCCTCTTTCCCACCAACACACTTCCTGCCTTAACATCTGCCTTGAAGACCATCCTGTTTGTGTCAGACTAAAACCCACTCCGAAGCTCATTCACTTTTTCCTTCCCATTACTCATCCACCTCTTCTACCTCAGCTGAGACTCATCTCTGTCACATTAATCCCTTTAACCCTGGCAAGTCTCAAGCTCAGCTTCTTCTGTTCCGCTCAATCCCTTCATCTTACTTTACCCGTTCTGAGTGCAATCTCTGTACCAGGCGCTGCAGAAGTACTAATTCCTTATTCTCCAGAGGCCTGCCAGATGCCACAAGACAGCGCTCTGCTGATCTCTAACAGTGATGTCACACACTTGAAGTTTAACTTTGGCTTGGCAGAAAAAGGAAGTAAGGAAGGAAGCAGAATTCACTAGAGAAAAACACCCCCTAAAATAGAAATGTTTCACTTGATGGGATGGAACAGCGCAATGATTTTGAAAAGATCATCCTTGAAACTTATTAACTGCAGAGTTATAAAGGCAGCGGCAAACATCAGCATCACCACTGGCTACTGACATTCTTTTCCCTCTGTTCCCACGTCACTTCAGTTTAACAAACTGAGGGAAGGAAAATGACTACAACTTAATGCCTACAAATCTGTGAGGGGTGGGTGTCAGGAGGATGGAGCCAGGCTCTGCTCAAGGGCATCTGGGGATAGGACAAGGGGCACTGGGTGCCAGCTGGAACAGAGGAGGTTCCCTCTCAATCTCAGCAGGACCTTCTTCCCAGGGAGGGTCCCGGAGCACTGGCACAGGCTGCCCAGGGGGGCTGTGGAGTCTCCTTCTCTGCAGACGTTCCAGCCCCGCCTGGCTGTGTTCCTGTGCCACTGGGTCTAGGTGATCCTGCTGTGGCAGGGGGACTGGACTGGATGATCTTTCCAGGTCCCTTCCAATCCCTGATGATTGTGTGATTCTGATTCAAAGCAAAGTATCGATGAGCTCCTTAATGCTCTGCTAGGTTAGACTGGGAATGTTGAGACAGTTACAGGATGCCACCATGAATTAAAAGACAATTTTAAGCACCAAGCCACTATATACTTGTCACAGAATCACAGGGTCGGAAGGGACCCCCAAAAGGTCACCTAGTCCGACCCTGTGCTACAAGCAGGGCCATCACTCAGCAGACGAGGTTGCCCAGAGCCCCATCCAGCCTGACCTTGAATGTCTCCAGGGATGGGACCTCCACCACCTGTCTAGGCAACCTGTTCCAGGGATCCCCAACCCTCAGATTAAAGAAATTTCTCCTGATGTCCTGCCTAAATCTCCCCTTTTCCAGCTTCAAACCATGACTCCTCATCCTATCATTCCCTGCCCTTGTGAACAGCCTTCTCCAGCCTTCTGATAGGCCCCTTTCAGGGATTGGGATGTTGCTAAAAGGTTGCTGTAAGCTCCTTCTGGGATCAATGTTGGTCCTTAGGCTGGGGGAGTGACATGTGCCCCAGCCTCTCCTGCCCATGCTCAGGTTTGCCTTGCCGAGGAATCAGTTGATGGGCTCCATCAACACTCAAGTGCAAACCAAGAGATAACAGCACTACAAAAGCAGGGGAAAATGAATGTGATGCTGCTGTAGCCCGGAGAGGAGTTTGCAGTGTCATTAGTACTTTGATGGATATAAAATCACATCAAAACTTGAACGTGACACCTTCATGGAAACACTCATCATTACTGGGCTTCCCCCTCGCTGTCCTGTGTGCCAAAAAGACTGAGGAAAAGAGTTTCACTTCCATGTAGGTGGAATATTCTGTGGGATCTAAGTCAAGGAGGTGGGATGCCTATTCTGCAAGTTAACAGGAAGAGTGCTAATTCCTTGTACTATGGTAACGATGACCCCGGATACCAGGAGTTCTGACACTCTGAAATCATAATTCACGTTGCACCCCAATTACATTTAATACAACAGTGGTGATTTTAAAATAGAAGACTTTCCAACCCATGAAGCTATAAAAGGAGTTGTAGTTATCGAAAAACCACGAGCCAAGAAGCAAACACAAACGGTTTGGCAGTATTAGAAGTGTTAAATACGTGGAAGTCAGAAAGCAAGCAGAGCAAGGATAACAGTACTCTGCCTTGTATATAGAATTATCGAGTGATAGAACGCACCGGGTTGGAAGGGACCTTTAAAATCACCTCCTCACAGTGCAAATTCACAGCCTGATGGATGATCAACCTCAGGGAAAAATTATTCATCTGATTATCAGCGGGAGAGATATACAATGAACAGGATAGATTGCTGAACTGAGCATTATAATCACAAGAGCAAATTTTACAGATCTATTGCAGCAGGGAATACTCCCAGATTTGCACACAGGAATTTCCTGAACCTCATATGTCATTTATTCCTGGCAAGGTCTGTCCTTTGACTACACGTATTTCATTTCTCCCAAACAGAACAGCCCTAAGCTGCATCAATGCTGGATCAACATTTGCCAGACTTAACTACTGTGTGGAGTAAAGCTTCAGTGAGGCGTTACACCTTATCAACTGAAAGGGAAGCTAGAGAGCACCTTAATCATCCTACCAGATACAAAGGCCGTCTCAAAGGCCATGTTTCTTGTACAAACATAGAAAAGAATATGAAGCAAAGCTCTTGTAATTAGGAAGCTTCAGCGTGGAAAAGTACAATAAATATTTTATAGAAAACTATGCTGTGCTGATAGACATTTCTGCTCTATGGAGAAAATTCTCTTCCTCCTTCAACTGGAGATCAGTTTTGGCTCTAAGTGTTTATCAGGATTTCAGGAGAAGGGATTTCATGACTGCTGTGACAAACCTAGGCTGGGAAGGCAAAGCTGGTCCTGGGTTCTGGCTCCATGGCCAACAAAGACATGGAGTGTTACCTCTACAAAACGGCTCCTGGGTGTTTTCCTAAGCAAACTCTTTGTGTCCAGCTCTACTTCATGGAGACAAAGAACTCATGAGCTTCTCACTGACCTCTCTGAGGGTGCCCAGGCCAACCACTGTGTACTGCATCACAGGCAGTGAAGTTCATGTCGCCTGTAGTTTCTGATGTTGCCATCAGCAGATGCCAGAAGACCACTGGCGAGCAGAGGGTGAATGCAGCTCATCTGTTTGAAGCCTGTCTACATCTTGACTCACAGGATGACTGCCACTTTGCATGGAGCGACTCACAGATCACACGTGCTGTTACTCAGAGGCAATGGATTCAACGTCCTGTTCGCCATTCTCACTTCTCACAAGCTAGTTGCCTCAGATATTCAGAAAAAAGCTGGGTGTCCCCTCAAAATCAAATATTTGTCTTGTAAATCCAGTGCTCTGAAAATCATACAATCATAGACTGGATCAGGTTGGAGAGACCTCAGATCATCTGGTCCAACCTCCCAGCTATGGGCAGCAATGCCTCTTGACTAGACTTGGTTGCTCAAGGCCTCATCCAACCTTGAACACCTTCAGGGAGGGGGCAGCCACAACCTCTCTGGGAAACCTATTCCAGTCTCTCAACCCTTGCACTGAAGAACTTCTTCCTAAGATCTAGTCTAGACCTCCTCTTCTTCAGTTCAAAGCCACTTCCCCTAGTCCTATTGCTAGATCCCCTTGGGAAAAGTCCCTCTCCAGCCTTCCTGCAGGTTTCCTTCAGGTATTGGAAGACAGTGAGAAGGTTCCCCTGGAGTCTTTCCTTCCCTAAGCTGAACAACCCGAACAATCACAGCTCCCTCATAGCCAAGGTGCTCCAGCCNCAATCAACCCTGGCTTCCTCATAGCCAAGGTGCTCCAGCCCTTGGACCATCTTTGTGGCCTTCTCTGGATTTCAGTGTGCACCTGACATGACAATTATTTAGTCGCCTGGCCATGACACCAGAACTTTCCAGAACACACGTCCAAGCAATGAACATCTTTGTGAGCACAACATGTTCAATAACTACGTACAACTAGGTCAGCTGCTCAGAAGTGCAGATCCTTTACAGCATTTCCCTTTCTGAGTACATTTACATCATCAAAAATAGACCTTTAATTTCATTGAAGTACAAACTCTTCTACTGTATTTTGTAATGGAACTGGGCCATTTAAAGATGCTCCCTACAGCTGTTCAATTCTGTACTCAAAATACTATTCTGCTTCACTTTTCCTCTTGCTCAACTATAAACTCCCTCATCTCAGACTCCAAAACAGGAGCACCACAGGTCAAAGCCATTTTGAATGTCAACTCTAACTTCACAGTATCTATTTCTCTAGGACTGAAAGAGTCCTGTTGGCACCAAAGTATAAAATACTCCTCTTTTTCTAAGCAGTATGTGTGCAACATAACCCAGGCAGCAAGAACTAGCCATCAGCAAGACGGTGACCAGGTATCTGCCTGTCTGCAGCGTGACAGCTACTTCTTCAAGCTCCTTGTGTTAATAAAGGATACTCCCAGGCTGGAGGTTTCCAGCGATAGGGAAATGTAAGAGGGCCAGCCTTACCACTAAGAAAATCTGTTCAACAACAGTGGCCATTTATCTGGGGTTTATGTTCCCAACAGGCCAGAAAGGACACGCTGGGGCCATTGCTGCCGTTTTGCAAGCGAGGCCTGACATCCGCACCACCGCGCTCTTGGCAGAACAGCCATCAGCACATCGTCACCAACCAGCAGCCAACCACCAGGCTGCCTGTGAAGCCTGAAATCTTCCATCTGTTACTTCAACACAATAATCTACCACCCTCAATCTGAAAAGGTGGACTCACCTTCCACCAGCACTCTCACGATCTTTGCCGTTTCAGTAAAGTGGGGAGCTGCTAAAAACCAGCTGCAGCCTGCAGATTACTCGAGACAAAATCAGGGAGATGCTGGCTTTTTTCATTCTCTCTTACGCCTGAGGCAATAGTGTATAGATGGCTCCTTGCCCATCCACTCAAACACTTAAGTAACATACCTATGCCTCTGGAGATGGGTGTTTGTGTGTGTGGGAGGCAATGCACAGGGACGAGATGAGGTCTGGCAGGCAGCACCACAGCCTGCTGAAACCTCAAACCACACATGTACACAGTTTAGTGCTCACTTCATCCACAAACCCAAACAAGTCTAGTTCATTTATGTACTTCAAACTCTAGCTTGCCTGGTTCATGTACTAGAAACAGGACCCCGCTGATGGGAGATGCCTGCCCCGTTTCCTCACCTGACCACATTGGGGTGCTCGAACGTCTCCAGGTGCCTCAAAACCGCCACCTCTCGAATAGTGGACAATGGCATCCCCTCCTCGCTTGTCTGCACCCGGACTCGCTTCAGCGCAACGAAGCGACCTCCGTTCTTCAAGTCTCGGGCTTTGAACACTTTTCCATAGGCTCCTTCCCCAATCTCGGCCACGCATTCGTACTGCTGATCAGCCAGGTTTGTGCTGTCCTTATCCATGCTGGCACTGCTCCTCTTCCTCCTGGGCTCCAAGGACCTTGGGATGGCTCTCAGTTTCGCTCGCTTTCTCAAAACCAGTTCTTTGCTCTCGTTGCAGACAGGCTACACACTTGGAACCTCTGCCAGAGGGGCAGCAGGAAGCTCCTGCCCTCCCGTTCTCGCTCCTCTTCTGTACGGGCTTCAACGTGCTATCCTTGGCCACCAGGAATTATCATACAGTCTTTGGGAGCATGGTCTGTGTAAAGCTAATGCGATCTGGAGGACAAATCAAGAGAGAAAAGTAAGTTTAGTTTAACTTTGTTACTGTGCCGTGTTCAAAAATCAAGAGAGTGAAGCTCACACAGCAGAGAGCTACATGTAAAGCAAAAAACGGTGCAAAGGAAGACAGAAGTGATCCGGTGACACTTGTATCAACGTCCCTGCACGGCTGATACAACATTCCAAAGTTATCATGGTCTGCACACAAGGCTGCAAGACACAGCTACAGAGCAACCACGTGCTGTGGGATTTTGCTGAGCAACGGGTTGAGTATGATGACCCTGTGAGATGTGGGTGAGATGGGGACGGCAGAGCTAAAAATGCATGTGTGAGAGGATGTTATGTCCAGGAACTTATGGCTCAGAATGTGAGGGGTTGGAAGGGACCTCTAGAGATCTAGAGATCCAATCCCCCTGCCAGAGCAGGATCACCTAGAGTAGGTGACACAGGACCACGTCCAGGTGGCTTTGGAATGTCTCCAGAGAAGACTCCACAAGTCGCTGGGCAACCTGTTCCAGGGCTCTGACACCCTCACAGTTTTTCATTGTTATTTATCTATCTTCAAAGTTTTTTCTTGTATTTAATGTGGAGCCTCCTTCACCAGGACATGAAGGTCTGCAGGACTCAAAGGTTTCTTCAGAACACGTGGTAGAGTCTTGGAAATACAAGCCCTGCCCTATTACATATTTGTAAATAAGAGCTTTTGGAGGTTTCAGCCCTGGTCTCCTCTGCACTGCACAAGACACAAGTTCCTGCCTCAAAGAACCCATGGGGAAGAGAAATGTACGCACTGAAATGATGGGAATAACACATTACCAAGCACAGTGTGCTGAGGAACATTCGGCAATGAACACTCCAGCAAAATGACTAACACGCGAGAAGCCTGGCTTCTCTGCTACTGCTGGGTGTGTGACTGGCAGGGCAGCCAGAGGAAGGATGGTCTTCAGGAGCAGCCCAGCGCTGTGTGGTGCCCGACACTGGAGAGCAAAGGGCTTCAGTTTCATCTGTCCCTTCTGCAGGATGCGGGTAAATCCTGTCCTCTCTCAGAGTTCCTCGTCTGTTTCCTCCCTGCCGCTATTTAATACGATATCGTGATCCCCTTCCACACTGGGATTAAAGACCCCCAGAGCATCGTCGGGGATCCCCTCTCTTCCATCCACGCACAAAGCGGAGGCGGTTTGCACATCTGTGCGGCTCTTAGAGCTCGGTGCAGATGGAAGCGAAAGCAATGAGGAGGAACCTGTGCCCACTGCTCAGCCGCCACCAGCGGGGCTGCCACCGCAGCGGCCCGGTCAGCGCGTAATCCCGCACAACCCACAGCGTCACCGGGTGGCACTGAGCGCGGGGCTGCCTTGTCACCGCCGCCGTAGAGGCTCCTCGCATCCCACTCCCAACGCATCCCGCATCCCTTCCCCCCGCATCCCGCACTCTGTCCCCAACGCCCCCCGCTGCTGCGCAGGGCGCCCCCCAGCGGCAGCGCAGCGC